>OMNO01031408.1:0-14919 GCA_900303215.1 Trachyrincus scabrus | reverse complement strand
GGGGAATCTCACTAGAGACCAACGATGTGTAGCCATGCCAACATACTGGTTTTGCCGGGGTTTTAAGAGTGGAGCGAAGACAAACTACGATGTCTGCAATATTGAGAAGATGCCGTTTATGTAAAATACATTTGTTATTCAAGGGGGTCATTCAAGTTCAAATTCAAGATTATTATTCAGCAGCCCAAATGCAAAAGAGAGATGATGTCATATAGACCTGTGTCTATTCTGGGAGGATTTGCGTACTACTTGTCAGGATTGAAAATTCACAAATTATTCTAAAGAAATGGAAATCGGCGTTAGTCCCGCCCATGACGCTGATTGGCTGATCTCGTGAGTTCTCGTGAGTTCACATTCTATACAAACAAGGAGCATGCAGTCTGCCGAATTAAAAGAAACTATGGCAGAACGGCCATGGCGCCCAAGGAAAGTGTAGCAATCTATGGAGCAATCAAAAATGTTTTATCCGAAATAGACTGAATAACGATTAAGATGAATTATTTTAATCTGCAGAAGATGTTTTTGCTTGCTTCACTTCCAACTGGTCGGCAAGAGCGAAGAGACCAAGAGCGTCACTTAAGTTATTGAATCTGATTTGCTGGATTAAGGCTGCACCCATATTTGGAAATCAACTGCTGCCCAGAAAAGGCCAGACCAATATTCATTGTGAAACGCAAACTTGAATATCTGGATGGTCGAGCATATTTGGACGAGGCTAGCATATTTGCACAGAATATAGTAAATGAGCTACCCCATTGTTTCACAAAGCAAGCTCATTCATAACTGTATTTGATGTATAACACTCCAGTATCATGGAACATCTTTGGATTTAATATGGTATTGTATTTTTTGCTCAGGATGTTTGTTTTATTAATGGTCTTACAGGTTCACCTCTGCTTCTGACACCTATTTCCTTGTTCACCTGACAAAGGGGAGTGGCCTCAATAGACACTTCTCAAATACCTAAAGAAGGATGTTGGGCCACATCAAGTATATGAGGAGAGTGGGGGAGTTTTCAACTTTTGCACCGTTTGCAGTTATACAGTCAATTGCAGGCCTCCCCTTTATTTCTGTGTTGGTTTGGCCTCTTCCTATAAATACCCTGTGTGTTTCAGTTCAACGCACGTTAAATAAATCTTGTAAATTAATTTTTGTTAACACTTTGTTCGTTTATCACCTGCTTTGTGAAATATATATATTTTTAAATAAAAATAGACCTGTGTCCGTGCTTGGTCCCTTACACAATATGTGAGAAAACGTATGCAGTTTGGCATGTGTAGCCTACATTTAAAGGTTCCACCAACATATATGACATATTGGCCTATTAAAATATGCGTATATATATCTATTGGCTCATAATATCAGGAATACTCAAATATGTACAATGTGACCTGTAAACATTCAAATTATAGACCAAGACCAAGAAGTTCAACAACCTAGAATAGATGAATGAAACTATTCACGACAGTGAGAATAAGAAACTATTCAGGACAGTGAGAATAAGAAACTATTCAGGACAGTGAGAAAAATCAAGGTTACGACACAATGTGGTTAACAAGTGATTATTAACACAGAGCAAAAGCTCAAGACGGCAAATTCAGGGCAGAATGAGAAATTAATCTGACCTTACAGAGCTCTGGAGCTTCCCACACTATCACTTTTTCATATTTATCTCCTGATTTCTTTCCCCATAAGAAAGAGACAGTGAGGCAGCCTGATTCATTATTTCTACCAACACTGTTCTCTATATGATGCTATATCCGGGATCAACTTTCATGGTGTCCCCATTAGATTCAAACATGAAGGATGAACCTAGTTTCAGCGTTCCTCCTATTGACTCAATTCACATCCCCAAACAAAGGCACCTATCCATCTCAGCCTGTGTTTCACTTGAAACTCAGAAAAACAAGCGAAACGAGGTAGAAACCACGGCATACGGCTCCCTAGGATTCACCTGGCTTTGATGGTGTGCAGAGTAAACATGCCACCGGATGATCAAGAGGCAATCGAAGGCAAAAATACATCTTAAAAAAAAAGTATGGATGAGGAAATAATAACAAACTCTGTTCTCAGTGGTGGAGCTTGACTGATTTAGTTTCCTCCACAACAAATTAGAAATTGTTTCTTTGAAATAAAAAAAACACCAAAAAAAGTCAGTCTCTCAATTTTTATATCACACATACTTTTTAAAATCACACCTATGCCCAAAACACGTGGCTGTGACAGCCCCGACATAATGTCTTAGAATTTTCGTGTCCAAAATAGACTCGAGTCCTACCCGACGCGAGTGAAGAAAATACAGCCCGCTGTGCTTTGCTCCATTAATAAAACAAGTATGAATATATTTCTTTTGTGGGTCGTGCTACAAATTTGAACCAAAATTTGCTCTACAGGATGTCATCCTCTACAATTTCCATCTGAAGGAAATTGAGAGATGAGAAGAGCATTCATTATACTGAGTTCTGGGGTTTGATTCTCTCTTTCTGCTGATTGAAAATCCACTATGCCACAACAGGGGCGGCTTCTGAATCATTTCAGAAGTGCAGGGGCCAAAATGTAAATGTTCTTCCTTTTTTGTCTGCCTCTCTATTTAAAGCATTGAGTTAGTCTACGGCCTACATAAGCACTACTACCTACCAGTCTGTTCTACTCAAGTTTGAGTCTTATTTTAAGTTGTTTCGCTGTATTGATTTGAATAGTAAACAGTAGCCTATAACGCTAGACAATAAAGCTATAGTTTGGCAAATACCAGTACCTAACTGTAACAGTAACTAATGTCCGTCCCTCCATGTCTGCATCTGGTCAGCATACATTGTGTTAAATGCTAAGCTAACATGTAAAGATAGTTGCACTCGAGTATGACTTCTTGTCGTCCACGGCATTGCTGTTGCCTCGGTCAACTAAACAGTGAAGCGATGTTGACTCGAGAACGTTGGTGTGGGCATAATATTTTACCTTAAGTCTTAGAGTGGACGGGAATTATTGATGCGTCTTTTACTGTAAGTATTGCAATATAGGGGCATTTGTGGCGATACGTGATTGGCAGGTTAAAAACATGGACACTGCTCTTTTGTATCATTCACATGCCATGGCATGCATATCGTAGCACAGATCACGCACAACAACAAATAAATCAGTGACAAAAAAATCTGCACTCAGGATTTGAATGAATAACACATAACACAGCATTTTGAGTCCATACACGTGACTTGCCACCATATGGCACTGGAAAGACATTCATTTCAGGATCATAAACGGAGGGTGATGGAGGGACGGCAATGTTTTCTCTCTGGGTTCCTGCATTAGTCAACGTAACAGACCTTTCTTTAGATGGGGCGTGAATTAGATTGATAATTCATGGCCCACTGACACCAAAAACAGCTACATCAAGTGACTAAGACTAGATTTGTACTTAAAGTGTAAGTGAACCCCCTGTTTCAGCTCGATTTGAACATAAAAATTGTGTTTTGGGCTGAGAGTTCCAGGAAGGAGGGGGGGGCTCCACACATCCAGGGTAACATGCCCTCTCGGTGTCACTTTGATATCACAAAAAGAATGGGACCTGAGTTCGGAGTAGAGCAGAACGTTCATAAACTGGTTGGCAGAGAGTGGCAAAAAAAATTTTTACACTTGTTTTTTCTAAATGATGGTTATTTTAGTAACAGTGACAAAATGGTATATACCAGTGGTTCTCAACTGGTCTAGCCTCAGGACCCACATGTGTCATTAGTCATTAAGTCACAACCCAAAAATAAAAAAAATGGATTTACCAATATTGCAGTAATGCCAGTAATGTAACAATGCCTTCATGTACTGTTAAAAACATGGAGCAAACAAAAAGCTAGCAACAATTGGGGCTAAACTCAATGAAATAGTAAGCCATTGAAACATGAATTAACATTGAAACATTAGTTAATTCATGTGCTTCTTTCTAAAGATTATTTGGCATATGCTCTGCGACCCACTCAAAAAGCCCTCCCACCAGTTGAGAATCACTGGCATAGACTACTACGTTCAAGATCATAGCAGACATACTAACAGAAAAAAAACATGATTTTGGGTTCACTGGCACTTTAAAGCATGTCTCATTTGAAATGGCACCAGCTCCGTAACTAAGGCATGAACACACACAGAGGACCACCGTGGAGACAGTGGCATGTGCATGTATCCATAACCACCGGCAGTCAGATAATGGGATGTGTTGCTGGGCATTTATTATGTTATTAGAAAGACCTCGGTGAAAGGCCTAGCTAGGTCCCCGAGAGTAAGACATCATTTATGGGAATCTGAATCCTGGGGACAAACACACCTCTAGCCTTTGAGTTATATCGGCCCTCTGAGTTCTATAAAAGCAGGCCCGTAGAGTAATAGAGAAGTGCTGAGGAGGGGGATGGAAGCAAAGTTGATGCTATGGCAATCTGGCTCTCTTATAGGGCTGGGCAATATATTGTGATATGAGGCTAGATATCGTCTTTGATTTTGGATATTGTAATATCGTGATATGTGTTGTCTTTTCCTGGTTGCATTACAGTAAAGTGATGTCATTTTCTGAACTTACCAGACTGTTCTGTTCTATTATTTGCCTTTACCCACTTAGTCGTTATATTAGCCACATTACTGATGATTATTTATCAAAAATCTCATTGTGTAAATATTTTGTGAAAGCACCAATACATCCCTACAATATTGTCACAATATGAATATCGAGGTATTTGGTCAAAAATATCGATATTTGATTTTGTCCATATCGCCCAGCCCTAATTGCTGCTATACTTGAAACTGTTTTATGTTTACCTTTGATATTTTACATTTTCATATTGTAGGCTAGGCCTATATTTATAAATCTTTTCTCTATAGTTTCACTTGAAACATATGTTCATTTTGTACTAAAGTTCTTAATAAAATTAGAAAATACATAGCACTTTTCATTTATTCAAGTATTTAATTCACACAGGAGTATACAAGAATAGGCTGTGGTTATTTTATATAGACTATCTAACTATAATTAGAAGAGTCTCTGTATGTATGTATGTATGTATGTATGTATGTCTCGCTTTTCTAGACAACCGTTCATCCGATCGACTTCACACTTGGCGGGTGTACTGCTGAGGACCCACAGAAGTGCAGTGTGAGCTCTTGAGAACTACGGGACATATTTATTAGTAGTGCGTTACTACCACCAGAAGTACACACTATGGTGTAGTGTATTGAGAGGGGACCCCTATTAACTGTTACACCACCGAACGGCATGCTGGGTATAGCTCGCTCTCCGTCACTCGCTAAAGTACATTCAAGAATGGATGAAGAAAGAGAGACCGGAGATGTTACATTGTAGAAAAGTGTTGTACGTTTGCCATTTTGTTTCGCTAGTTTATTGGATTACCAGAAAACATGCTATATATCGTGATATATATCGTTATCAAGATATTAAATTACCTATATCGGGATAGAAGATTTTGGCCATATCACTCAGCCCTAGTCTCTTATAGTCGAGTCTTATTCACTGTTGTAAGGGCTGTTCTGGAAGAAGTGAAGTGCTGATCTGTATTGGAAACTGGTGCAGCTAGTATGTTCTTCTCGGAGCACAGGCTGAAGACGCTGTCGTTAACATGGTGTTAACCACTTCACCACCACAGAGGCACTGCTATGGGGTGTGGAGTGCACTCTGGGGATCGTTCCACCAATGTGGAAGGTCATGTCATTTATTAATTTCATCATTTATCGGACGCTTATCCAAAGCAATGTAGAGAGTGAATTTTACATATGTCATTAAGGATGTGTTTTAGTTGTACTTTTATCAACAGTATTTTTATTAACAGTTTTTGTTACAACACAATTATTAACCTTTGAAAATTCCATGGTTGTGACAAAGTAAGTAAACCAAAAACGTATCCACTATAGAATCAGTATATGTAAGAAAAGCTGAGAAATTTGCCAAAGGCTAATTTGAAATGAGCTTTTTTCAAACAAAAGTATGGTAATATGCAGAGTGTGGTTATGCATGCATCATGTCCCTGATTGTACGTGGGCCTTGTGAATGCTCTACCGGCACACTGAAGCATGAAAACTTATGTATTTGTCATTGTATACAGTACAATTAGACAGTGGTTTATGTGGTACTTCCAATTTCAGGGTGAATTAATTATGCCATTAGGAGGGTCCAAATTGTTTTAATAAGGCGGAATGCCCAAGGCTTGTAAAAAAATTATATATTCCTTTCACAGAGCGTGACCACTATGGACACCCGCTAGGAAAATCAATCAGTCATGTTTACAAACTGCTGTCTTATATAAACATCATAGACTACCCAGGAATATTAATTGCACGCATGTCAGAGAATAACTGACACTAAATCTTCTTTAATTGTTTAATTGTGTGGGGAACATGATGAGACAATGGGTGTTGAGTAAGCCAATTTTTCATTGGGGATGCAGGTCAAGGCATGGGTAACACATTTCCACAGCTAAATAAACATTTCTGATTACATTTTACATTAAATTATGGTATGATACGGGGATAATAAATATTATCAAGGATAAAATGCATGTTCTGAAAACATTGTTCATTCATTAATGAAAAGAAAATGCAAGAAAAATTTATAAAATATATATAAATATATAAAGAAGAAGAGGAATTGTGGATTTCTGCAATAAACAGACACAAGGAAGGTAGCAAAAGACAAATAGTTTCCACGTGTCCCAATTAAACCTTTGATTATTCCGTCCAAGTGAAAGATTTCTATGAAATCACACAGAGGTCCCACTTTTCACACACCCATGCACATTGAGGCTTTGTAATTTACTCATCACTTAAATTATGTAATTTTCCACCAAGGAGGTTTAAGGCATTGAAATAGAAATACTTAGCATATTAGATGAATTATTCAATACAAACTTGCAGGCTTTTTCATGCATAAGTAGTTCCCTCAACATTGTACACTCCTTCGCAATTTAAGATTGATTCCGTGGATAGAGATTTCTTCCTGTACAGACGGAAAGACAGATATACAGATAGACAGATGAATAAATACCCGTAGATATGTAGATATGTTTAAGTTCTGGGATAATGGTTGTGAACAATTTGACTCAAGCGAACAGGCCCAAGGCACCAACCATTTATTTTTAGAGCATTTCCTATTGTCTGTTTACTTTCATACGATCCTTTCTTTTCTGTTAATAAATATTGTCGGAAAACATGGTCGATGACAATCGAAACAATCAAACATCTTTCTAGGGAAGTCTTTCTCAGTTGCCTGGTGCACGCAGTGACTCGTCTTTTCTGTTTCTCTTAATCTGGAGACCTATATCACACAAATTCTGCCTTAAAAAAAACCCATCTGCAGCTGCCAGATCCAATTAGATCCAAGATGAAGTGTGTGGATCTAATGTAATTCCGCCCATCTTCACTTGTCAGAGCTCCATAGGGCTGTTGCGAGTAAATTATTGCACCCTTTTTTTCATCTTTACTTTCAAAGAGCACACACTGCTAACCATCAATGGATATCCATTTTTTACACAATACAAAGCAACACCATATGTGCTCGGGATGCTCATCTTTTGTCTCTGAAAGCTTTTTGTGGCAACATATAATCCACTTTTGCCACTGATGTTGCGCTGCAAAACAAACCAAACTGCTATAAATCCCATGTTTTTATACGAGCCGTATATTGTCCAGCACAGTTTGTTAGTGCTGTGTGGTGACACCAAATAATAAGAACAGCGTGTTAGCATATTGTATAGCTTGAATAGTGTGGCAATGCTTGGTATATGCATAAGGGCATAAAAACAGGAAGATCACTGCGATGAAAGACAACGCAGAGGGGGCCAATGACACAAAAAAATACAATTTCAAGTCGAGGTGGCAAAATAAAAGATGATGTGTCTTTCAAGTGTCCTAGTGTACCACATTAAGTCTACTGGAGCATCAGTTAATTCGTGAGAGGATGTGGTTTGTGATAGTGGAGTATAATGGGGTTGGACGTAATGCAGTTCGCTTGTACGATGGGACAAACACCAGGATATTAAAGCATTCTGGCCCTTTCGCAGAAAATAATGAATGAAGTAATATGTGAAAAGTATATATTGCAATACTTTCTGTACCATACACACTGTATATATATACACCACATATACAGATTCATAGACATGGGTAGTCTTATAATGATAATAATTATTCATCTGCTTTGGCAATTTATTTTCTGTGCCAATGTTCCACATCTTCTTTTTCAGTGAAAGAGGTGAAGGCAGTGAAGCAGAGAGTTTGGATGTTCCTTCTTTAATGTACCACGTACTATACGAAAAGAGGATATAGCACAAAGCTGAGGCGTATACACGCACTTATCTGTACTGGGGGCCCTCTATCTAAGGGTCAGGCCCCTGGACCTCATCCCTTCACCGCTAACTAAGACGTTGGGAATTGGCAATAAGCAGGCAGATGCACCTGATCCACATCAAGCTTAATAAGCGAGGCATCTGCCCAACTTCCAAGTGGCACTGAGGGGAAGAACAAGGACTAGCTAAGGCAGGGACGAGTGGGGAGGAGATGAAGAGCGAGCAAGGTGGAGAATTTGTAATAGGATGACTGATGGTTAACTAGGCTTGCTGCTGGTGTACCACTCGGATTTTGATGAAAAACCCTCTGGCAGCTGGATTGTCAATTTGGAGTTGGCAAGACCCTATTTAAATCTATTGTTTCATTCCAGTCAAGTTGACAGTCTGGGCCTATTGCTTGGACTGAGCCCAGGAGTTAGTTGTCTTGTATTTACCATCGTAATTTGCCAGTTCACCATCTCCTTATGGCCATCGCCAATCAAGAAAGCTGCACGTATTCTGTTAACATACCAACCACAAAATGTATTACAATTATTTCCCGTTTTACCATGAACACAGGCTGTGTTCAAATATAGAAACGCCCAATGGAAAAGCATTACTCCATCAACCATTCTGCCTTGTCTGAAAAACCCTTAGTATGCGGTTCGTAAAATGTCTTAGACTAGCAGCTCCTATGTATTGTACAACATCAGTCAGTGTTTGCTTGTATGCTCTAGCCGGTGCTCTTGGATTCGAACGTCTCTTAGCATTGATAGCCTATATGATCTTGCCAGATGACCTTTCCGCTAAAGAAACACTGATATCTTCTTTGAAGTTCATTGAAATTGCCTGAAGAAAAATGATCTGAAATACAAACCACTAGTTCATTCTATGGATACACTGCTCGACCTCTGGGGACAGGACTATTTGATATCAGCTCATCATGCATTCATTCCACATAGACCTCGTTATTGGTGAATATTAATGATCTTAAAATAATCTCATCTCAGAGCCAAAAAGCCATTTTATGTGAAGCCTATATTTGTCCCTGGACTGAGAACACTGAGAAATTTAAATAAATCAGTTTTTGTGCAGTCTGTGCATCAATTTCTAACTGTAGATTCCACTTCTTCTAGTTTGGACTGCATTTGTGCCTCAGTCAAAAAGTCACTCATGGACTATAATTTCCCATATCACTCTCCTGACCCAGCAAAATTCTGCTCATATTGTACCTGCCATATTCATTTCATTAAGGGTTTGTCTGAGTCTGGTCCATGAGTATATATTAGATATATAGACTGCGTCTGAAACACACTCAAAGGACAGTTTTCGAGATTCTGTTTTTCAAACCTTAAACTTAAACTATAATGAAGAGATCAAGATAATCTTTTCTAGTATTGTGGTGATTTACTCAACCCAGCGGGCATCTTTTTGCTCTGATCACATCCATCACTACAATCTGGTACATCCTCGCAACACGTTTGAAAACACTTTGCAAACTGCTTTCAAAGTACCATTTCGTTTTTAGTTTTTCTCTAGATTTGACAGTATTATTTTCCAAAAAAGTCATAAAAGAAAATGCTATTTAAAAGCTTTTAATACTCCATGAATATTGTATATTTGCATTGTTCATCACAACACTCAATATGCCATGTGCACGCATCATGGCCTCATGACCATTATACAATGCATGCAATGTATAATGGTCTGGACCAATGCCAAGGAGTAGCAAGATGACAGTCAGCGATGCATCAACATGTATTAGCAGGTAGGAGCATCAGCCAGTGGATGCTAGCGATGCATCAACATGTATTAGCAGGTAGGAGCGTCAGCCTGTGGATGCTAGCGATGCATCAACATGTATTAGCAGGTAGGAGCGTCAGCCTGTGGATGCTAGCGATGCATCAACATGTATTAGTAGGTAGGAGCATCAGCCTGTGGATGCTAGTCTTTGTGCAAATGAGATGCTGTTCTTAGGACATTTGATGTGGGCTTGAAAAAACATGCATAGTACATGAGCAATGGCAAGGTGATGTGTTCCTGACTGAATTTAAATTAGCAAACTGTCTGGCACACACGTCTGCTGCATGACCGGTTCCTGTACCCAAAATGGCTCGGGGGGGACCATAGTGGCGCTGAAGAGGAGTTAGGAAGGCAGCAGTAGCTCACAGTGTTGCCACAATAACACGATGGTACTCAGCGTGAATGTTGAGTGAATTTCAAGCAATTGTACAATCTCAAATATGTCCATCTCGAACATGCATCACAAAAAGTGTTGTACTCACAAATCTGAATTTGTTACTTTGGTTACTTTGTATAAATAGTGTTAAGTCTTTTATTTATGTACATTTTTTGTATATACTATGAACAATTCTGCTATGATTAAAATCTCAATACAAGTGATTGTGGTCATATCCTTATATACCAGTCAACTATGGATCAGGTGAATGGTTGTTGACTGCTAGTGGTATAGGCCACTAGCAGTCAACAAAGACTTGAACCTCATACTACCATCAGCACTGCTGATGGTAGCCCCCTTGAGCATTTTTTGCAGGCGAGCATTTTCTGTTTGCAACCACAGCTCTGTGTATAATGCCATGGTTACCGCGGTACTGCGTATCATGTCACGGTTGGTCTCTGAATACAAACTAGGCTGGAGAGACCGTATGGGGCACCATAAAGACACCATATCCCAGAATGACATCTAGGAAGCTATTACAGTTAATGCATTCTGTAGAAACATTTACTCACTTACCTAATTAATAACATTACACATTAGACCGGTAGCCTAGGAAGGAAGGGCATTGGGGACATTAGAATACACAATCATAGAGGTGTGTATGAACCATTGTAATACATTTGACAAGTTTATTCCTTTGGGCTTTCTAAAAAAAAAAACTAAATCACCTACCTACTGCGGACTGTAATTGTTTTTAAGTTCTTTTTTTATAATACTCTTTATTTATGTATTCACATTAGGGCTGGGCGATATGGCCATAATCTTCTATCCTGATACAGGTCATTTAATATCTCGATAACGATATATATCATGATATAGCATGTTTTCTGGTAATTCAATAAATAGCCTATTTTTGTATACTCCTGTGTACACAATGAGATTTCTGAGAAATAATCATCAGTAATGTGGATATAATGTGGGATATAAAGTGGGTAAAGGCTAATAATAGAACAGCTAGAACAGTCAGGTAAGATCAATTAAAATTACATCACTTTACTGTAATGCAGCCTTTAAAACCAGGAAAAGACTTATGTCATACGATATTACGATATAATATCGATATATTGCCCAGCCATAATTCACGTTATCACTATGTCATTTTCTGATGTGTTTTCATTGTCTGTGCACAGGGTTTCATTGTAAAAGAGTCCTGGGACTCAATTGAGTTGTGCTCAAATAAAGGTTAAAGTTATATAAAGTTATAGGCCTATATATATTACGGAAGAACAAAACGTCAAACAAAGTACTTCAGATTTGTTTTGATTGTTACTGTCCCTACCACCAATCACAGCTAGTCGTTTGCCCGGAGTCACCTCATCCATTCAATAAAGTATGTTATGTTATGATAAGCATTCAGTTAATTGATGCTGTACACACAAATTATAGAAAATTAGATTTTTATCTACAAATATTTTTTTGTTTATATTTCTATATATTTAATGTATCAGCTCATTATTAGCCATTATTTTAATTTGATCAGACAAAAAATGAGGCGTGAGAAGATTGAGGATTGATTTCCCTGATGAAAATAAATAGATTCATAACCACTGAGTCAATGCTTTGCTGAATGCAAAAGTGACCTCAAGTGACCTTGTCTGATTTCATTTTGGAAAAAACAAGACCAGCTATCACCTCCCATCCAAAAATAAAAAATAAGTGCACTTGTCACTGTAATAGGCTGTTATGCGTCTATTGGGAACGGTACATTGGGCCCCTCCATAGTAATTCATGTGACATATGCTTGATGAGCCCAATTTTTCTTCCTAAATTGAACAGCTGAAGGACAAACTGCAAGTTGGCCACAATTTCACCACTCATAAATGTCATCTCATCTGCATATTTTAATTTGAGTCCAGCCAGAACACAGCCCACACCCCAAATAAAGAATGCAAAGAAATATGGCAAACATCCTCTTCTGACTCACACCCCCCCACACACACACACTTAGAATCAGTTTTAATTATCTGCTCATTATTGAAATATTTCTTTTAATTACCTGAATTCAATAAACATTACGGTAATTATGGAATTATGTAAATTTGTACATGCACCAGAGCTTCTCTGAAGGGCAGTGTCTGCTGCCAGATGGTAAGCTTAGGTTATTTCTGTTTGGCCTGAGTATTATACAGTCATGAACTATTCAGAGATACAGTAACAGTAGTGGCCGCTTGACTGCCTACTTCCCCGAGGTTTTAGCCTTACCTTCCCCGCGGTGGGGCAGAAGTTTGGACTCGTACATTATACATGCCCTCCACTACCCAACCTCCAAGATGTGGATACGTTCTGCTGTGGTATCATGACCCAATGTCAGTAATGCCTTGTTTATCAATCTCTATTGCATATATAGCTATTTCTTTATTATATATATATATATATATATATTTTTTTTTTAATCATATTTTGTATTCTTCTTACAGGATAATGCTGTATTCACTGTAGCGTCTCATATTTCCAGCTTGTAACCAAGGCAATATGAAGAGGGATTTTTTTCTCTCAAACTCCCCACCACTTGGCTACAGCCTCCGCTGTCTCTTGCTGTCGCCGTCAAAGTTTGGAGCATCTCCTATTTATTTTTTGTTATTTTCATTGCTGCACACGTTCCCGTGTCGACTCCTGACCTTTTAGATTAAACACGCAGCGCACACAGTGAGGTCCTCTGTTCCCCAACACAACTATTCTGCTGGGATTTGTATTTCAGTTTTTTACACTAGGACTTGAAGGAGCTTGGTGGCAGTGGGTGGGGATGTAAATGAATCAGACCATGTATATGCGTGCGCATGAATCTGTTGTGAGGGATTTAGGTGTGAAGGAGAAGTTGGTGGTGCGGAAAGACTTACATAACACAGAGGCCTGGAAGAAGGCAAAAAGCACACAAACCAAATATCCATGCAGATCTGTTTAGGAAGATTAATGAAGCACATAATTGCTCCGTCAAACTTCTGAACATCAGTAATGCAAGAGGCTATCAGTGCAATAGGCTCCGTTGGTGAGTGTGTGTTGTGCTATAGGAAGCCCAGATCAAGAGAAGTAAAGTAAATCACTGTTTTGAAGGTGTGTGTGTGTGTGTGTGTGTGTGTGTGCATTCAAATGATAGTCTAAATTTAATTGAATTATCAATATATTCATTTATTTTATAATATTGACGTATTTGATTATTTATAGTAACGCCTGAGCACAACTACTGTGTATATCCCATATTTAATTGAGCACTTGGACAACATTAATGATGTACTATTCTCGACCGAGTATAGGCAAGCCAATAGTAAGTCTTAGAGTATTATTGGTTATTGTAATAATAGTATAAATGTCATCATTCATTTACTTGTCATAGTTTACTCACATGTTCTACCCCGCCAACCTATTAATTAATGCTTAAGAATCTATGATATGTGCTAATGCAATTTGTGAAATGTTCTTGGAAGAGGGAGACATTTTGATGAGATCATCTATAATGAATTTTCTTTTTTTTTTAGGTTTGTCACATGACAGGGCTTCATCCCAGCACAGTATCTTCATTAATGTGATGTCTTCCTTTCATTTACCAGATAAGGGATTTCTCCGCCTCATTGGCTCCTCTGCTTCTATTGTGCAAGATTTTATGCAGATCTTATGCATGTATGTGTGCATGGTAATGCCCAGTAATATACCGCCATATTAGCAAATCTATTAGACGTATATAACAGTGTAACACATGTAATAGAATATGTGTAAAAAGTCATGAAGCAAGCCAAGTAATAAAATGAATACACTAAAAGTTTAACCTGTGGGCTTTTAATTATGCAGTCATTGTAAACAACCTTTGGAGGTAAGAAATAACAGGTACAAAATGTCCAATACTTCAATGTTAAAAGCAGGCTTCGAAAAAGACGCAATACAAACTAAAGCTCATGATTATTAATAGCATCAAGGAGCTGGATCGCAGATAAATAATTCTTAACAAACACTAAGCTCAAAAACACCATTTAAGGTACCAGTAACTATCTAATTATACAGGCCGAAATGTCCCACATCATCAACACACACACACATACATACAAATATTCAACATAATGCCATCTCAGAGCCCTGAAAACACTTTTAGACATCTTCGTATGAATACATGAACATAGTTTTGCTTAGATACAAACTGGTCTAAACTGTGCGTAGATGGCAATAAATGCACCCAGCCAGAAAAGCAGGGCGGCCCTGGAATTTAAATAATACATTTGAGAGCAAAGTGAGTGCCATAACTATCTGACCCTTGCTTTAGCCCAGCTGTCATGCACTTGTCATGCTCCTTATGAGAAGGAACCCAACGCTAGCGCTGTGCCCGTCTCAACCTGCCTCCTGTACAGAGAATGGAGGGTGGGACCGTTGCCAATTCTACTTACT
>OMNO01031403.1:0-11444 GCA_900303215.1 Trachyrincus scabrus | reverse complement strand
TCTTACAATTTCATTGAGTTCAGCCCCAATTGTTGCAGCTTTTTGTTCACTCAGGCATTGGTGATTACTGCAATATTGGTAAATAAAATTTACATGTTTTATGACTTAATGACTAATGACACATGTGGGTGCTGAGGCTGGACCAGTTGAGAACCACTGGTCTAATGACACATGTGGGTCCTGAGACCAGTTGAGAACCACTGCTGTAGGACACCCTGGAGAGGTTTTTTTTTCTGAATCTAGCCCCGCCCATTCTTTTGAGAAATTGGATTCTGTTCAGAAGCCAATATTCAGTGAACAAAAAACAGACATATTCGTTGCGTACATATAAATATATAAATAAACAACACAATTATTGACCTATAGCTTTTTCTTAATTTAACTATTGTCAAATACGCTATTGCGTCACATTTGTATTCTTACATTTACATAAAAGTTACATAACATTACCAGTTCAGCATGGGAGTGTCCAGAACTGGTCGTCTTGATTAGATAAGAAACCAACTGTTCACTACTAGCTAGAGTACTAGAGTAGCCCTAGTCCTAGTCTTAACCCTAGCCCTAGTCCTAGTCTTAACCCTAGCTCTAACCCTAGTCTTAACCGTAGTCCTAGTCTTAACTCTAGCTCTAGCTCTAACCCTAACGGTAACCCTAACCCTAACGGTAACCCTAACCCTAGTCCTAGCCTAATGTTACGGTGATCATCGCTTGTTCTCACAGACGTCGTCATACCACTGTTAATGGTAAGCTGTAATCGATATAATATGCTAATATTGATATAATATGCTAGTGTTTATATAATATGCTAATATTGATATAATATGCTAGTGTTTATACAATATGCTAGTGTTTATATAATATGCTAGTATTTATATAATATGCTAATGTTTATATAATATGCTAGTGTTTATATAATATGCTAGTATTTATATAATATGCTAATGTTGATATAATATGCTAGTATAATATAATATGCTAATGTTGATATAATATGCTAGTATTTATATAATATGCTAATGTTGATATAATATGCTAGTATTTATATAATATGCTAATGTTGATATAATATGCTAGTATAATATAATATGCTAATGTTGATATAATATGCTAGTATTTATATAATATGCTAATGTTGATAGTGAGAACAAAACAAATAACTTGCGTAAGAAAAAAACTAGCTTTTCCTGTTGCTGACGTCTTACGTAACGTTCGAGTTCAAAGTTCACATGTAGTCTTCACGTGAGTCTCCATTCTCTGGCTGAACGTACAGGAGGAGCTAGGGTCGTACAGAGTTCAAATATCTCCAGTAAGCTTGAAGGAAGAGTTCAAATATCTCCAGTAAGAAGCAGAGTTGTGTCCCCAGAGATGTGGCTGCCGTGCGGGCTGACCGTCCTGCCTCACCTCGGCGGGCTGCTCGGGGGCTTCATCACCCGGGGACAGGTGAAGACCTGGTACCCCGGCCTGGAGAAACCGGCCTGGCGCCCGCCCAACGCTGCGTTCCCCATCGTGTGGACGTGCCTGTATACCGGGATGGGGTCAGCTTGTTTTTAGTCTAAACTTGTATTGTGTCACAGCTATACACTTTTTACCATCCGCTTGACGGTATTTTGTAAATGTCATCCAGGTACGGGTCCTACCTTATATATAAGGAACTTGGCGGCCTTACTGAGGATGCGCTGGTGCCCATGGGCCTTTATGGACTGCAGCTGGCTTTAAACTGGGCCTGGACCCCGATATTCTTTGGTGCACACAAACTGAAATTAGTAAGTTCACTTTTTTTGTAAATAAACCACTTGAGATCCATATGTATATACTATACACTAATATATATATTAGTGTGTCAGAGCTAGACTTTAGTAATCAAAACAGTCTTTGTCTTTTATTCTAGGCACTATATGAGATTATGATTCTCACTGGAACTGTTGGAGCGACCATGTTGTCCTGGTACCCCATCAGCCAGCCTGCTACTCTGCTCATGGCTCCCTACTTGGCATGGCTGTGTCTTGCCACCTGTCTTAACTACCGCATTTGGAAGGACAATCCTGACACGAAAGAGGAATAGCAGCCTGTATCAACCGGACCAGTGTACAATAAAGACAGTTTGTAGTAGTAAATAGTTGGTTTTAGGTATACTTTGTATTCACACATCCAAATGTATCAAGTAATTTCACTTTATCTATTTTTTAAATTACCATTTTAAATTACAACACTTGAATGAATGCATCACCTTTTTGTATTAAACATGGTTTGATTTCAGTGCGATCAGGACTCATTATTTCTGTAGTCAGACAAACGACTATTTTTCAGGAGCCTTTTCTGGGGCTTCTTCTTGAGCCTTTGATGAGAAGCGCTGCGTTAATGTCTTCCATAAGCCCTTCTTCTCATCATCCATCTGCTGCATACTCCCTACAAGAGAGACAACGTTGATAATCAAATATGTCAGGAAACATTCATGAATACAAAAACACACATATATATATATATATGCTCTTGTAAATACTGGATCCATACCTGATAATAGCAATTTACATTCTTCCACTGTAACCCCTGTGAAGCTAGTGTCCCTTACACGGGGGAACTGTTTAGAAAAAATTACAGAAAAACAATATAAAGAGGGAGAATGGTGATTTAAATCTCTTATTAGTAAATGCACCCACAAGTTCCACAACATGTTTTATTGACATGGTTTAATTGAGAATTGTAATGGGGCTGGGTGAAGGCATAGCTTTATAGCCATAGCAGGTTATTGGTGATGTAACGTTATGTCAGCTTTTATGTATTGATTGAGCGAGGCCTAATCTCTATCTTTAACAAATGGTGGGTATAATAATTAGCAAACTGTACATTGCCAGCTAATATTGTAATAATGGCATAATTGCTTTAAAGGGAAAATTAGGGATTTTTCAACCTGGACTCAATTTTCCCATCAGTTTGGGTCTAACTGACTAATGCGGACAACAATGTTTTAAATTGGTCCAGTATTGAGTGAGAACGCAGCCACAAAACGTCTGCAATGTAATCCTTTGGGGCAATTGGAGTAGTATGTTCCTGCAGTAGCGGAGGCTGCAGTTTCAGGACCGCAGTCCTAGGACCCTCGTTTTTCGTGACACTGCCTTCGGGACACATGGACGACAATCAGAGTTTGAGTACTGAATGTGAATCAAGTTTTTTGTTTAACGTTAAAAACAACTTGTTAACGTTAAAGTTAACGTTAGCTAGCCGAAGTGTGAGTAGCTCACTATGATAGTCTACAAACATCTGTTTATGATAGCTTGCTGCAAAACGAGCTGTTCACCTTTTGTTTCGCCCAACTACGTGTCTTATATTAACTGTTGACTGACTATGATAATTAATTCTAGCCAACACATGAATTAAATTCAAAAGATGATAAAAGCATGTCAGCTACATTAATCAGCAGCAGCCTACTGTCTTCAGTGTAAATGTTTTAATACTCATTGTTTTTTTTAGGTTTAAATAATCTTAATTAAACTGTGCTGCCTGCCTGTTTACCTCACAATACATGTAATCAGCCGGTCTCTTCATTTTGACATTGTTTTGTAATGTTGGATGACTATTTTTAATAGTCAGTTATAATGTAGGCCTATTCTGCAGGCCTACACCACGTGTTAGATTCTGTCATGTACTGTACAGCCTGTATGAAGTGATTTCATGGACTCAGATTAAGCAGAAGATTCAAAACGTATTTTGGTCCAGTTCTAGGCATAGGCCTAATGTGACCAATCAGGCTCTAACCCTAACCCAAGGACCTCCCTGCCGTTCTGTAGCTGGAGGAGGTGGATGGGGTGGAGGGATGGATGGATATGACATAGGGGTGGAGGTGGTGTATTCAAGCTGTGCAGTCCTTATGCCTTTAGTTTAAACGTTACATTAGTCAGTTTAAGACCAAAATGATGGGAAAACCCCCTCTTCCAGTATGACAGTACTTACTCGTTCTCTGTATAGATTACCGTTGATCCGAGCCAAGCTTTCATACATTTGATCACACTTCTCAGGATCTGAGATCTGAAAGGAAAACAATTCAAATACAGACATTGAATAATAGTCCATTTTAGATGACAGCATTCATCTGATGAAGAATTGATGCTAACGTAGAAAATTTTCCAAAGAAACGAGTAACACTTTATAAGTAACACTTTATACGGCTATTTAAAATACAAACAGCAGGTTTTGACAGTATAGTGTTGGATTAAACGTATCGCCAGTCTTTACTTGTGTGTTTTCTCCTTCGCGAAAGGCAAGCGCTACTCTCTGTCGTAGGAAGGTCCCCAGATCGCGTCCTCTCTTGAATTCGTCCATCGGCCATTCCTCACAAAGCTTCAGGAACCGCCGGTAGCGAGTCGCAGACATTTTGTTGTCCCAGTGTTGGCCTTCAAGTGTCCTGTTTAACATCCATGGAAGAAACGCGTTCATTTGAGCCTCGGGGCTCCCCGTACTGGTGCTGCAGCGATATGCTTCCGCCGCTACGGACGTTCGTTCCGTTTTCTACGTTTATCTTTCGGACGCAAGGCAAGATGAGTAGCGGCGCGGTCAAGAAAGGCCCTTCGGGACCGTCGGGTGTTGGTGAATGGATCTCGACAGCATGTCGATTCGCAACAGACAGAAACGACTTTAGAAGGTGAGACTTGGACGAATTGATTCTTTTTGTTTCCGAATAGCTGCATTACCTGTATAGTTAGTGGCTTAGCTAGCTAGCTAGCTAGGTAATGTCCTTCGTGTATCTGTCCTTCTGCCACATGGCTGTACGGGCCCTTGTCGTCCTTTCTAATTGCTACATACGTTTGAAGCATGTCGTAACATGTTAACATATTTTAATGTACCCCCAGGAATCTACTGGTCAATTTTGGGTTATTTGCAGCTGGTGTTTGGGTCGCAAGAAATCTGTCAGATTTTGATCTGATGTCACCTCAGCCTCCAGCTTAGTTCAACTCAACCAGGACGACTGAAGTAAGTCATTATTTAAGTCATTATTAAAACCATACAAGACTTTAATGTCATATACAAAACCGCCGAGTAGCGATGGAAAACAATCATGAAATACTACCCATGTTAAGGTTATATACTTCTAATTGTTATCCATCTTCTTCCCAGGTGCAGTGGACCAAATCGAATCAGCAAAAAGAAGGGAAATAATGTTCTGGCATAAACATTTAACAGAATAAAAAAGATAATTAGACGTAGTTGTAATATTGCAGAACTTGTCATTGTATGCCTCTGGAAAATGAATTTGGTAACAATCTACATAGATTATATTACATTTAAAATATGCCTTGATTTGATATTTAAAAATAGATGTATGGCTTTTTATATTTAACAGCGGTGTTGAACATTCTGTATTGGCAGATAAGCATCTTTAGCTGGAAAACAAGACATTAATTTGATATGCATCATGTCTAATGAGAGGACTTTTTCTGTTGCTGCCCGCAAATGTTTGTCTGTTGGAAAGAAGTCAGTTTCTCGGTCTGTTAGTATAGACCTGGCCGCTCAGGTCTTAGCTGTTGACCTGGGCTTAAAACCAGCCATGCTTTATGACATCAACTGTGCTACTGCAGATCAAGTACAGCAGTATTTATGCACACTGCAATCTAACCATCTTGTGTCCAAGTCTCTTATCACTGTTGACATAAATGACAATGCCCTTATAGTCAATCTGGATATGGTAATAGAACATCTGAAACAGTTGCTTCTCAGGAGTAATGTGATGGTGATTAATGTCTGTCACACATTGGAAAGGCCTACAATTGCAGAGCCATTGAGTGGAGATCTGCAGCGCATGCTTCAAGATTTGTTGTGCGTTTTACAAACATATGTACAGTTACCCAATGCAGACACGCCTCTCTTAGTTGGAGATGAAGCTGAGAACTGGAACTTGTGCACCCTCTTTGGGATTTTACTGGGCTTTCCGTTTACCTACTGGTTTGATCAGAGCAAAAGCTTTGAGAATTGCCTGGCAATGACACCTTTGATGGTGACCAAAGCTTCAGTTTCATGGCAAGCAGAAAGTGAAGGACATGCATGTTGCCTTTATACCTTCAGCACCCCAGCTGTTCTGCACACAGAGACTCGGGCAACCCTGGAAAACTGGAGCCTTGGACTAAAAGAGAGATTTCAACAGCAAACAGTTCTAACTGATCTCATCATAACACAGTGGAGTGTTACGTTGCCCTCTGTCTGTCTGTAAAGCCATCACTGTATGTTACAGCTTCATTAAAACTAGGTTTACTGTCTTAATTAAACAACCTCAAACATGAAACCATTAGTCATTTATTTGGAAGATGCATTCATTTGTGGGAAAATCACAAGATGTTGCATGAAAATAACCCAATCATTCAATGTGAATAACCCACCCACTTCAGCCATTGTGCAAGATTGCATAGAGGAACCTTATAATCCTACAGCATAATAAATACCCTTTTGACAACACACTCCACCAGAATTATTACAAATGTTTTACATATGTGAACAAGTATTTGCCTAGTTCTTCGGTAACCTTCGGGTACTATGTCAGTACTTTGGTAACACGTGGGGACCTGGTCACTTAAGACAACACTATTTAGGAAGGCGCACACAGGCTATTTCCACATATTAATTAGGTTATTAATTCATGCTACAACTAAATATATCACACACCTTTTGGATAAAAGATGTTTTATGTCTAAATTAAAAGAAAAAAGATATTTATGTAGCCTGTTTTCTGACGTTACCCTTGTACAGATCCTGTACTTGCATAACGTTACACTTTTATAGAATGGCCATTCTATCCTCTTGGCTTATATTTTGATATATTTACTTTGACTTCCGTGTCACCTGTCTGTCTTTGTTCGTTCTTCAATCCAGAGGGTAAATGAAAAAAGTAATTCACAAAAACCAAAATTGGACCGTTTTTTAAATTTGTTTTTGTAGTTTCTCGTTTTTTGATTCTGACAACAAACAAGGAAAAACGGACCAACACCTAACTGGCTGAACATACTTGATTGAGGGTTAGGGCTAATGTCAGTGGGTTAGGGCTAATGTCAGTGGGTTAGGGATAATGTCAGTGGGTTAGGGCTAATGTCAGTGAGGGTGGATGACTGACAGCACCTCACCACAGCGACCACTGACTTTGAGCTCAGCCAAGTGGTCCGCTCGCGTAGGACCAATGTTCAAGATGGCAATCGGAATTTTCCTCTCCTTTGCTGCTAGCAAGAACCTGTATCCAGAATACACCTTGGACACAATGGGGGGGAAAATACCATCAGTCAACTGCAATTCACAATTTAAAAAAATAATCGACGGTATAAATATCGGTACCTTACCTGCAGTGAGGACCCAGTGACGAGCACTGCGTCTGACTCCGCCAGCCTGTCGTGCACCAACTGTACCGTCGCTTTGTTTACATTGTCCCCAAAAAACGTCACCTCGGGCTTCAGTGTCCCACTGCAACCCGTACAGGAAGCAACTCTGAAGTGGAGGACCTGCTCATCCTCCAGGAAAACGTCCCCATCAGGCGCAACGGCAGCCGCCTGGACCCTCCACCCAGCGTTCAAGGTCTCCAATCTCCTTTGTAGCGCTTCCCTCAGAGAGACGGTACCACAGCCTAGACATATCACCCTGTATATATATATATACACACATATATATATATATATATACAGTGTATATATATATATACTGTATATATGTATACACACACATATATATATACAGTATATATATATACAGTGTATATATATACATACACACACATATACAGTATATATATATATATCCAAACTGGTTCAGAAAATGTCCTTAAACATAACTTTTCACTGAAGAATAAACACTTTACTTAATGTTGATTCTGAAAGGCCTTATTTCTATGATAGTTTGAACCATAATAAACATCACGTGTGACACACATACATGTTTACCGTACATGTTTACCTGTGTGCACAGCCATGAAGCTCAGTCAGTCTTCTCTGGCCTGCCTTGGAATGAAGAGCATCCACGTTCTGGGTGACCAGCCAGTGCACCTTCCCGGTTTCCTCCCAGCGACGCAGGGTCCAGTGTGCCGCGTTTGGTTGGTGACTGGAGAACTGCGGCCACCCCAAGTAGTTCCTGGCCCAGTAGCGTTGTCGAGACTTTGCACTGCGGACAAACTCCTCGTACCGCATGGGGCGTCTGTCGGTGCGGGCGTACAGGCCCACGCCCTCGGAGCGATAATCTGGGATACCAGACTCAGTGGAGAGACCCGCACCGCTGATGACAAAGAGACGACTGGCATGGGACACAAACGATTGTAATTGTTCCACTAAATTGGCATCAATGGTGCTGGTAGCAGGGACAAAGTTCTGCAAACTGAAAGCAGAAACTGCAACGGACCTTCTTCCAGGCGACACGTGTCCTGTACGATGCCTCCACGGCAGGAACATCTGTACAGAAATACAACAGGTTACTCCATCATCATGTCCTGTACGATGCCTCCACGGCAGGAACATCTGTACAGAAATACAACATGTTACTCCATCATCATGTTCTGTATGAGGCCTCCACGGCAGGAACATCTGTACAGAAATACAACAGGTTACTTCATCATCATGTTCTGTACGATGCCTCCACGGCAGGAACATCTGAAATAAAAAGGTTACTTCATCATCATGTCCCTTGTATCACAGATTACAAGACATGTGTTTTTGTCGAACAAATAACGAACCAATTAGACTGAACCACAATTAGACAGCGCTAAAGTTAAATAGTTGATCTTATGTTAGTCCAGTAACAGGGTTAGTCTTAATAAAGTTAAATAGTTGATCTTATGTTAGTCCAGTAACAGGGTTAGTCTTAATAAAGTTAAATAGTTGATCTTATGTTAGTCTTAACATCTTAACCTCCTTGTACCTTAATGTGGTTCAAACGATACACCATGATGTACACACGACAGTTCCTCTAGTAATTAACTACTCATAATGTCGGAAAATAGAAATCCTGGAAGAACCTATTTTACAGTTTATTAAGGGAAGAACCTATTTTACACTTTATTAGAGAACACGACATAGACACCCGGAAGTACTATATACTGTGCAACAACAGACAGGAAGTACAAGTGCCCTATAACATGGGAATTGTAGTCCATACGTGTACCTATGTTTTATTTATATATATATAAATAAACATACATCAGAATGTACATCAGAATGCTTAATGGCATTTGTTGTTGGCGATACTGTCATATTGAGAGGAAAACATACCGTAACCTTCACGTCTCGCATGAGAAACGCTGTGACAGTTTCAAACACAACAATGTCTCCCCATAATGACAAATAATTTCACGATGAATCACTAAATAATGACCAACAAAACCACTACTACTAACATAATAACTAACAATCCAATGCGCCCATGCTAGTAAAATACTCATTTTATTCTGCGCCTTTAATATATACACAACACAATAATACACAATAATATATATATTGTTATATATATTATAATAATATATAATACAATATATAACAATATATATAATATAATATATATAATATTACAAGTTCTATATAATATAACTTGTTCTAATAGACACGTGGTCTTCATCTACATCTGAATGAACATTTAAACATTTTACTGTTCTATTTAAGAACTAGTTTATACTCATCATTACTCAATCTAATAACATTATCACAGGTATAACAGTAGCCTTTGTTGGACAATGAATTCAATAGTAATATAATGGCATAGTATATAAAGTAATAATATATAAAATATAATATAATTTGGACGTCGAGTTGATATGCTTACAGAATACTGTACATTATATTAATTTCGCTGCTGTCCGACCTTACATAAAAACATATGTTTGATCTGTTTGCGTATGAAACCAGAATAGCTACTATCACATGAAATATGGAAATATTTTACTGTGGAACTTATATCTACTTTAACTCACACATTATTATGTATTTCTCTCATTTCTGGCCTTGCATTAAAACCTTTCCTCCATAGGTTTGTGGAAGAAACCAGTGTAATATAGTTCTGGATAGTGTATTATACACAGGAAATATGGAGGGATTTTACTGTAGAATTTTTAATTATAGCATATGTTATTATGCCTATGTTGTTACGTTATATTGCACTTTTTTTCAAGTTTAACCTAACAGAAACCTTTCCTTCAAAGGTTAGCAAACCATGAAACCAGTGTAATATAGTTCTGGATGGTCTAGTCTACTCCCATATCAAAGATGGAGGGATTTTACTGTAGAATCTATAAATAAGACTATATTTTATATATTATTACTTTACATATCATGCCATTATATTACTATTGAATACATAGTCCAACAATAGGCTACTGTTATACCAGTGATAATGTTGTTAGATAACTAGTATGTAGTGATGAGGACCACGAGTTCTGCTTCTACAAAACCGCCTGCCGTAATTACGCCAATAAACGAGCAGACAAAAATGAACGGCGGCTCACTTGACCGCAGTTCCAAAACGAAGGAGGTCATTGCGATGTGACGTCACGATGTACAAGCCCTATTTCATACCGTGGATCCATCCATGTTATTATTAAAACAAAATACAACAAAATAAGTCAGAATACAGAAAACTTGCAATTAAGTAATCATTTATCTTACAGTAAAATTAGTTGTGAGCAACTAGATGATTGCTTTTTTAAACTTTGGTTTGAGACATTGTAAATAGACATATATTTATTTAATCAATTAATTAATATCAATCACAAACAAGCCCACACAAGCCCAACATTGCAGAAATCCTTATCATCGAAACATTTAGTAGACCAAATATCTAAGTGCAGGTTCCTTTGGCTGAGACGGGGAGATGGTGTGTTGGTTCCATGATTAGAATATGCTGCACACGTCCTGGTCACAAAACTCCAGAATATCTGTCATAAGGAACATGTCATTCAAACATTATGTCCACCTAGTTGAAATAAAGCACATGTATGACATTGTATTCTTACCAGAATGTGTGCAGTTAAATACGTAGTCCGCATGTCTGTAGAATTCCTCCCCAAGGATACTGCGATAGTCCAAGTGACTGGTATGGACCAGACACCTGGTCACATCTTTGAACAGGAGGTCACTTTCACCGTATCGCTGGGATTGAAAGAGCTGAAATTCTCCGTCTATGTCGGCTGACAGAGTTTCCTTTACAGCAAAGAAATGTACAAAATAAACGTACATGATTATTAGGGAGAAAAAGAAAAAGGATTAAGGGTTAAAATGTGCACAAGTGAAGTTCGTCTGACTGTGTGCCAACGACCTGGGACTTCATGAGGAAGTCGTACACCCGTGCAGTCAGAACGGGTCTTGTCATGACGGAGTTGGGAGGGATGACTCCCAGGTTGCAGCTCTCCCAGTCTGACAGCTGAGCACGTCGCCCGTCTGGGCACAGCAACTCAAAGTCTGAGGACTGCCACCCGTCTGCCCAGCCCGTCCATCTCAAAC
>OMNO01031397.1:1198-12097 GCA_900303215.1 Trachyrincus scabrus | reverse complement strand
GTGTGTGTGTGTGTGTGTGTGTGAGAGAGAGAGAGAGATAGTGTGTGTGTGAGATAGTGTGTGTGTGTGTGTGTGTGTGTATAGTATATGTGGACAGATAAGGGTTAGATGAAGGAGGATAGATAGTCATGGATCAGAGTGTGATTTATAGGTAATATAAGATACCTTGCTGAGACAACAAGCGTTTTCTTATCTCGGCCAAGCAGGGTCCAAAGTAATGAGCAGAGCGGAGTTGCTGCGATCCATATCTAAAAGACACCGTGGTCCTTCTATCTATGATGTCCATTCAAATGGCGTAGATGTGGACTTGCTGAGGCTGTAGCAGATATTGACTGGTTGCGTTTAGCTGAAATGTAAACAAAACCGGCCCGAGCGTCACTAACTTCAGCCCCGTAGAAACCATCCCGTATTGCTTATTTAAAATTGAAGACGAGGGCGTTCCACCATCATTCTACATGCACACAGGGGCACGCCATCGTGCTTTTATCAGCTGAGGCTCGTCTGTTGTACAGCGATCGATGGAGGTGCCAGTTATGTGTTGGCTCTTAAACCACCGTTGGAGTTTTATATAAACATGATAAACATCATCAATCTTGTTGTGCAGCCTCCAAGAGGTGGGCAGATGGCTCATAGCCTTTTAATCAATTGGGTTTCGGTGGTCCTGTATATATATTCGGTGGTACCGCGTGTAATTCCATGTATGCCACTGGGCTAAGGGTTCATGCTGTTCAAGTCAATTTCGTGCATCTGTCTGGGAACATTTTCCGTTCATCCATGGATAGCAACATATTTCATTTGCATTCCTGAAATGGAGTAGAAAATTAATAATAGTGTAAACCTGTCAAATATGGTTCTTAAATCTGTACAACAGGTTTGGGCACATTGGCCTAATGTCACTGGGAAACGTATGCA
The DNA here is from genome assembly GCA_900303215.1 of Trachyrincus scabrus. NCBI lineage: Eukaryota > Metazoa > Chordata > Actinopteri > Gadiformes > Macrouridae > Trachyrincus > Trachyrincus scabrus. Next base: position 11,185 of record OMNO01031397.1, on the reverse strand, counting down.
AGTTATGAGATGGTTTTACAACTAAAATACGCAATCTAATGTGGTCATTTTTGGCCGAATTTCATGTCAACACAGTAATCTATCTTTAATACAATGATAGTGTTACGTTAACATATGCCCTCATGCAAATAACAGCTAACAAATATAATGTTTGTCTATTTCTGTGGATAAAAACAATTCTTGTAAACGGAAATCACGAAACATGTTTATGTTTGGAAAATACATAGAATATATCAAGTGTCTATATACACACATTCTGTACTTTTAGAATGTGTAAACTGATCAATGCTGTATTGATTTCAACTGCAAATGAGAATCAATAAAAAAACTATTTAAAACTATATAAGCATAGCGGACAATTTTCAAACCAAAGTGCATTTATAAACACACTTCAAACAGACTGTAGATATACTTAATCTTTGTCAGGTTTTATACTAATGAACATGGGATTATGGTTTCTCTAGCTAGGGCACGGGTATGTGAAATCAGAGATTGAGCCAACTTACGTGCTTATGTCCACCAATTGGCACCATTTTTGCCATAAAGATCCACGATATAAACCTCAAATTAAATAACACATTGTATTATGCAGTGTGTTTTTAATTGGACATGGATTTCACACCATGTAAATGGGAAGGATTCCAGATATTATAATACTGTTGACATAGAATGGAATTAACGGTTCGTGAAAACAATTACGCAAATGTTACAGGATATCTCATTAGTACGTTATTTTAAAACAACACACTTTTAGTCAGCTCCATCTCATTTAATACCGCATTCATCATTTCAATAATACTTGAAATGATGAAAAGGAAAACACTATTTAAAAAGTTTCCTTTTCCTTTAGTGCAGAGTACGTCTGAACATTAAAGCGAGAGCATAGCGATCCGGGACAGAACCAGGAGGGAGAACTGAATCCAGGCCAGGGTTGGAGGGTTAGGTCCAGCCACCCAGATTTTCTCTCCAAGTTGGCATTTTAATTGAAGATGCCTTTTAGTGAAATGAACATTAAGATAAAATATAGAGGACACGACTTTGATGTTTTTTATGGCCGTTACAGCCCTGAACATTATCAATAAATAACAAAAATGGATCAGTGCTGGAAAGCATATTTTTGCCATTGTTTGTATGAAAGCGCATTGAAGTAAAATATAATTAATGGAAATATGTTGTTGATTTCAGTAAAGTAAAGAAATGAAGAAATAGTTGTGACATGTTTGTGACAGTTTATGTGGTGTTGGTAGATACATGGTGAATCCGTGTGTGTAACAGGCAGTAGAGATAGAGAGAGGAAATGATATTTCAGGTTTAACTGGCATGTGTTGGTGGAGGAGCATCTTAACTGTTCATGGCCTGTGGGCTTCGCTGGTTCAACAATTTGTTTCCATCAGTGCCGGACTGAATCTTGCAAGGTTTCTTTTTATTTTTCTGGGAAAAATCTGGATGCAATGTTTGGCTGTGCATTGTACAGCCGAACATACTCAATCTGATCGGCTTGAGCTGCCTATATTTATTGATGGATTAATGGCCTTCAGAATAAACCGAGAGGACAGTCACTGGAAGATGGCGTCGTTCCAGCTGGAAAACTCCTCATTAGCCCAGCCCTGGATGACCGTAGCCGCCAATTTTGTTATGGAAGTTCTGGCAGCAAGAGTGACAGCTAGTACGGCTAAGCTACGCCACGTCGTGCTCTGTTCTCGTAGCATCTGCCTACATAAAAGGTAATGGGTGTAGAAGGACATAAAGATACAATCTTGGCTGGCGGTTTTAGCGGCTGGCACCTCGCGTGGTGTCGTGCAGTTAGCAAAAGAGCTGCCTTTCAATTAGAAAAAGGGGGAGCTTTTATTCTATAAATAAAAGACGACTCGACACATTGAAGTTTTTGTCTGTTCAATTACCAAGGGGACTCCTTCAAACAACGTCGGGGCGGTGCAGTTCACTCCGGCATCACATGCCCACCTTCTCTCAGGAAGACCACTTGAAATTAAATATCTTCTTCAATCGTCGCTTAGGATGCATGGACTCTTTTAGCTTATTTCCGTCATCATTATTCAACCCATTGGGAAGGTGGCACCTAAACACCAGGACGTAAGCATAGGATAACATTTTGCTTGTGTAGAACTTAAAGAAACCCGTGTACCAAAACAGCTGTACCAAACATTAAGCCGTACCTTCAATTAACAATGTCTTGAATGCTAATTGAAAATACATCTGTTGAGAACTTGCTTTAAAACTGGTCATGTATGTAAAGTAGGAGGCACTGGGCGTTTTTTTGCTGAAGTAAAGGTGTTTTCACATCAATACGAATGCTGTGTAGAATAAACAGCCAAGCGTTTGCCTCCTGGGATTTTAAACCTGCATGCATGGTTCACCTCATTCACTCAGCACCTTATCCATCATCACTCCTCCCAAGCCCGTAAGCAAGCCTGTGGGCTACGCTAATGAACGGCGTGTAATGGACACGTGGATAATTAAACTCAATGAGGGAAAAAAAACTAATCAGAACTTAACAGAGAAATACTCCATCGCAGTCGCAGTGGGATGTATGTAGTCATGGGTCTGGGTGGGGACAGAGGAGCCCACCATTTTGCCTGCCATCTTGTCTGCCGTAGACCACCAAGTGTGGTCTGTAGCGTCATTATCATTAAGGAAGACGTGTCTGTTAATCAACGTAAATGATTTTGTGAGAGAATGAGGTGGTTCATCATGGAATAACGCGGGGAAGAGCAAGCAGGAATAATTCCCGTCCCTCAGGAGCAGGAACTGGGGCTTTTCAGCCATATTGTGCACAACAATGAGATGCAAAGCGTGCGCATAATAAATGATCACATGAATGTAATCGCCATTCCCAACACAACACGAAAACATCAAGCGATCACGAAAAGAGATCCCCCTGAAAACTACTGTTTTAATGTGACTCACTCCATTGCTTTAGTCAATACTAAGTGTGTGTCTGTGTGTGTGTGTGTCTGTGTGTGTGTGTCTAGTAGAGTCTAGTATCATTCCCCCTCCATCTGCTGGGTTCCAGTTTTAAACCGCTACTTTTATCCATATTTTTAATTAGGCGAGCACAGGTATTTTAGCTGATTTTGTTTGATTCAGTCATTAGTCAACTTTTACTCCACCACACTATTTTAATGTTCAACTTTGTTTCTACCAACTGGAGGAACTTAACCTGGAGTAGACCCACGAGTCTGAAAATGATGGACTTGCCCACGTGCAATAAGTGTAAGGCATGCAAGGCTGCAAGGTGCAACGCTGAAGTTTATGGCAACTTTAACAACTTTATTTATCCACTGAGGTTGGCCAGTGGTTGCAATAGCCAATAAAGGTTGATAGTATGATGGATGGATGTTGATGGCAATAAGTGAAATAGAAAGATTGAAACATTATTGTGGAGTGTGTGTTGTTGGTGGCTGGTTTCAGCAGCCTCACCTGGCCTGAGTCAGACTGATTAGACTCTGGGGGGGTGAGGCTGCACACCTGTGGTCCATCGGCCTATCAAGGCCCACAGGTTAAACAAGCCACCAGCACACACACTCAGGTGGAGCGCTAGCATGTCAGCACGTACCACCTGCTCTGCCTGTTCAAACTATCTCAAAATCTACAATAAACCGGTTCAACCATCATCTGCCTGTGTCCTGCTGTTGGAGAAGCCCTGAAAGCCATTGTAGATGGCATGTGGCATGGAGAAACTGCCACAGTTATATTATGATTATGATTATGATTATTATTATTATTATTACTACTAGCTAATAGTGCAATAAAGTGAGGAGCGAGCAACACGCTGTGCTATTTATCTAAAAATAACTTACTGACTTCTCCCATACTTATTTATTTATGTATATATATATATCTCTTTCTAAAATAAACATGAGCACAGTTAGCTACAGGACTGGATTGGACTGTTTTGGATGTCCCAGGTATATCTTTGAGCAGGGGAAGTTGTCATATTATGCTCCTGGAATACAATGCAGAACACATTCAAACCATCTGATTCCATTTCAAGGTTTTAAAGTGCACATTTCACATTATGGAACTACAGCAATGCTCGATTTTAGTTAGAAACTTTAACTCTTCACAACCATAACTTGCTTTGTTAAAAATATATTTATTTCATTTTAAATTATGAATATATATATATGTCCACATATTTCTATGACTGATGTCTTTTTTACGCTGTTATCAGGGCATGTAACTGGTGCTTGTTGTTTCTCATAAATAAACAACAAAGGTCTTGATTGATCCATTGATTTGATTTGGTTGCCTGATCGATTGCTTGCTTTCTCAATCGATTGGTTGGTTGACTGATGGTTAGCCTTTCCTTCCAATGGCTATCACTGTTATCAGCGGTCAAACAGTCACTCTCCTGGTGATTTTAACCAAATAGAAACAAGACAGAACGTTTCCTTCATCAAGAGTCAGCAGCCGGGAGAATGGCTTTTCAGAACAGAAAACCCGTCGTCCTTTGGCTCACCGTTTACGTGTTTGATGCTTGTACTGACATTCTGAAGCTTTTGGAAGCCACGTACTGAAGAAGTTTATACGTTGTATGGCACATTGCACAGTGTTATTCTCAGTCCTTTTTCCCATGGTGATGATATGTGATTAAATGGCACGGAGATATCCGTTAGCCTATGTTTTATTTATTTAACCGGGGCGGCGACACAGCTATATGCAACTGTGTCGCGTGCATAAAAATAAACCCAAGGATACATCGTATCGATCGAATGCGCTGAGCCCAAAACATGTGCAGACCTGACGGAAATCCACTTTGTCATTTAATCTGCCGTTGCGTTCTTGAATGAAGGCGGGGGAACGGATGTGTGCCCGTACTCAAAGACACGGCGAGGGTTTGGCTAGTCTGAGGCCTGACTCCCGGCAGCCCACCATCATCAATCTTAGCCGGGGAAAACCCAGAGAAAGCTGTCCAGGGCCCTGTTTCTCACCTCTGACACTTGACAGCATAAATAGAACAGAAAACATGGTGGTGGCCCAGTGACGGCCAAGCACATGATTTTCAGGCCCACCTAAGAAGCTTTCAAAACCATGTCTCACTTCTACCTGTAACTGCAAAACAGATGTGCCCACCCCCCCCCCGCAAAAAAACAACCCTGGTATTAACTCTTACCGCACGGTTGAATGCATTTCGGATTGGCCAGAGGATCAGTTCTCAGGCAGGTGGCAGGAGGCTGACTGGCAGCGGTGAAATGAGGGCCCGCACCGGGAGGAATAGCGGCCCCTCTCATCTGCTGGGTCATCGCCTTCGCTAGCTTTCTTCCCTCTTCTTCTTACTCTCGCTGTCTTCCATAGAACTTAGCTTCGCTTGCCGGGACCGTTTACGTTAAGCTCCATAGTCGTTTTTTTCTTTCCATGTATACCGACAACAGTGTTACGAATGGGCCACTCTAGCAAACAAAGATATCGTTTTTTTGCCTGCATTTCACAAATGTAACAATAAAAAAAGACAAGCTGCTATGAGTCTCGGGCGGGATGCTCAGCAGATTGGGGCTCACAATTCAACAGCGACCTCACTCAAGGGCAGCCCATAATCCAAGCCTTAAGTGGGCCCAGAAGAAGGAAATATAGCCGGTCCCCGAAGCCCAGAAGAGAGGACCGAATGGGCATCTGCACAAGCGCAAATTGCTTTCGTAGTTTTCTGCTCATTACTTTTAAACACTGGTTGATATTGTTTATCAAGCAAATGTCTAAAAATGCCATTTTCTGGTGGAGAAAAGGCTTTTTTTCCCCCTCGCGTCTAGGAATAGCAATCATAACAGAACAATTGAGTGATGTGCCCTCCCCAGAAAGGAGCACAGCACAATGATAACTAACGGACAGGTGGGTGTGTTGCTGTGTGTCAGCTGCACTATTGTCCATGACAACATTGCACAATGATAAGCTATTACGCAGGGTAGGATGTCTTCGACAGACGTCGTCTTGGATTCTGATAGTAGGGATGTGCATCTCTCCTTTGAAGAGGAGCAGCAACGATACTTTTACTTTGAAACGATTCGGTGCAATTCGGTTTGATTATTATATGGCTATACGGTTATTATATGATGACTGAAAAATAGTAAAACAGCAGCGTGTCATTGTTACAGTAATGGCACAGTATGATAAACGTCCAGAAAACCGGTGGTCTGGAGTACGGTTCAGGTATGAAAGATACATTTTGCTGTACCTTTTTTTTTGTGCAGCTGTGACGGTTTGATGGTGTGATGTGAGTGTGAAGCAGAGCTGTGTTTAAGTCTTTTGGTCCAAGTCAGCTCATAAGTCTTTCGAGGTAACTCCAAGTCAAGTCTTTTGTGCCATTTTCCAAGAATATAATGTTGACATCTGCATTGCATGACAGAAATATGTATTACGATAATAACATTTTTTGATCAACAACATTTTTTATGTCGGTGACACTCATGGATACATGTATTCTCTGATTTAAACATCAATATAGAATGATGTATATATTAGGTTGTATACATTCTTTTAAGGATCTAAACGCCAGTGTAAAAGACATCCAAAAGATGCAGAAACACACATCAGGGCACAGTTGCGGTCTGGTCTTACGTTTTGCTCAATGCTTGTTCCCTTGCCTGCAGGTGATGCAATCCTGCTGCTGGAGACTAAAGCGCTTAATTTAACTTCAAGGAATAATTAAGGCGAGAACATGATAGCTGAAAGAGACCCTGGCGCTGAGCTGTAGGGCCAAAACAATACCAGAAAAAGAACCAGGGCGCTTGCTCTTTTAGCCTGACAGAAATATACCGTTGGAGCACATACTGGGATGAAGTTCAGAGAATAATAGGATCTAGAATAGTCTGTCCATAGCATGTGCTTTCATGGTGAACCTGTACTTTATGGACCATAACGTTTGTGTAATGTGACGTATGTTCACAAGTGAATGACACAAAAAGGAGAATTGCACTGGAGGTATTCTTCATTATAATGTAGGTATCACAGCAGGACAATAAAGTAATGTAGGTAATAAAATGAAAGTTGGATTTAAAAGAAAAAAAAATGCATTCATTTATAGGGCCTACACATGATTGACCCTTACAAGAATAAAACAATACAAACAAAGAAACCATTCCAGCCATCTAGATAGAAAACAACAGAAAACTGAAAGGAAAGACAACAGTGTGCTGGTTCTTGTTCAGTCCAGAGCGTGCACTGGGAACATGACAGCAGGAAGGCCTGGTTTGCAGCATACTGTCCTCCAAGACACCGTTAGATATCGACTCCCTGGGACTACAGCAACTGTCTCCCTATTTGAGTGGGCGGCTTCTGAATTTTGCATGTGTGTGTGGTTGTGTGTGTGTGTGTGTGTGTGTGTGTGTGTGTGTGTCGGAAAAGATAGCGAAACTTCAAGGGGTGCTTTGACTGTGAGGGGAATGTTTCACACTGAAATGTATGAACAACCACCATTATCCTGCACTGGAACGAGCATGGAGCATGTTTCTTATGGTGGAACTAGCATGGAGCATGTTTCTTATGGTGGGTATGTTTGCTGTTGTTCTTTCATACAAAGAAGGAGGAAGGAAAGTGTAGTGTCTTGGGTGATGGACTCTAAAAATATCCTGGGTTTAATCCCCAATCTCCACAGCCGACCCAGAGGCATCCTTGAGCAAGATGCCTAACCCCCCACCCACACACACACACACACACACACACCTGCGCCTTTAATGCTGTTTTTATTTAATTGATTCTCCTAATGTCAATATAGTAGTAGTAAATGAATAGTACATGATTAGATCATCGCTAACTGATGATTAAAGACATGGGCAGATGATGAGGGTGACGAAGGCCTCACCCGTATCACCTGATATATGTGTGGCCTTTGTTAAGATCCAGCAAGCTGTACGGATCTAATTAGGGTCCACCGAGTCTCATTTGAATGTGGCCATGTGAAGCTCTATGTAACAAGAATAAAGGGCAATTGAAAAAAAAAAACCCTAACCCTATTTTACTTGACGAGAATTTAGTGGCCGCGTCCAATTAAGATGACCTCGCTCCGGCCTTTCGCCATGGCCTCATGTAGCAGGTCTGCAGCTTCAACGTCTAAACTGTGTGTTCCCCGCCCAGAAACCCAGAAGCCAAACCAGTGGCCCTTAGAACATTCTAGACATTTAACTTTGATCATTATCGTTCTAATCATGAAAGGCAATCATTATTATCATGTTCATGTGACATTTTATGTTACCCCGGCTATGTTTTATTCGACTTGGATCAGTCGCTTCACATAGCTTGGAGTACAAACCCATGCCTGACTGTCCATCGTGGAAAGAAAGCTTAATGTTGTCCGAAACGCCTCAAGATGCATGTCACATTCTAGTGATACATTCTGTGTGTGTGGGTGTGGGTGTGTGTGGGTGTGTGTGTGTGTGTGGGTGTGTGTTTGTGGGTGGTTGAGTGAAACTAATGCTTGTGGATCTGGGAGTTTTCTGGCAATTTGTGGTGTTGTTCACAAAATGATTTAGTTTCTAGAAGAGGGGTAACGTTGTGAGGTGTCAGGAAGTGTCGGCTTGTTGTGGGTTTGGTTGTGGGTTTCATGCTTGCAGGAGCCCATGTGCTTTGGCCAGTGGTTATTCTTATGTCATAAATTATAAGCTGTGTGTGTGTGTGTGTGTGTGTGTGTGTGTTTGTGTGTGTGTGTGCACGTGCGCGCGTGTGTGTGTGTCTGTGTGTGTGGTGCAGCGTCTACTCAATCTGTATTCCCACATGCATTACGTCAGCACCATTATAACTATGCTGTTTTTAAGTCTGTTTTTGTCAAGTTTTCGTTTCCCCCTCCCCCCCCAAGGGAATAGCATTTCTTATTGGTTTGAGTATCTCTCAAAGTGTAGTGTGGAGTACTGTGGAATTACTTTGATTTTTTGAGGCCAGGTCATAGAAGTATTGTCAGGTATAACAATTTGAGAAATGTGGCTTTTTTCTGTTGGTTGCATTCCTCGACCCCAGCAGAGGGAGGTGTGGTGTGTCCATATTGTGAGCAGCAGTACACGACACATTTCCTCTTTAAGTGTGCTTTTTTTTTGCCTAATTTGTTGTAAAGTAAAGTTGGACATGAACAGAGAACAGACCTGACACGGTGGAGATCCAATCTGGGTCAAAGAAGGCTGACAAAGACAGAAGCTTATCTAAGTTACATCAAGAAGGCTGTTAATTACTCGTGCCACGTGATGACGGAGGCTTCGCCTTCGCCCTTGGGTTTGTATTTACCGCGGTTTAGGTGTGACATCTCATTAAAGCGTCTGGCGGTTGGGGTGTGTGATTTTACTTTTTTTTGTTATCGTGTTGTGTCTCTGGTGATAGCGCTGGTCAGTTTATAGCTCCCAGTATAACTTGATATATTTCGATGGATTAGAGAGATTATACAGCTATTCTGGTTAATGCATCTTGACCCCGTGCAACTTCTCACACCTGCCTTCCAATTTCGCCCGGTTGTCGTGGAAACAGAAGCGGCGGGCTCCGGCAGGTGATCAGACACGGTCTGTAGTAATGCAGATGGATGAGTGATAAGTCAAAACCGATGGGACGGATGACGGACAGCTGTATCCAGGGATAAATCTGGTTGTCTGCGGTCCAGCCAAATTGACAATCCCTGTGTGTTGTCCTATTTCAAGACGATAGACGCTAGTTATTCTGCCTCTGTCACGCATGTTAGCTGAACGCCAGCCAGCCAACTCCCGGACCTCTGCAGCTCAAGAGAAAATATGTGTGAAATGATATGAAATTCTCCCCTGGCCAAAAGTGACTAAAGCGATACGTCGAGCCAACAGGGTACATCTGCTCCATCCTATGGAAAAAGTAAATCACATTTAAAGCCATGACTAATGAATACAGATGGAAAAAAAATATTGCAATCACACAGTAATACTCTTACTCTACTCACTACTTGAGTGTGTGTGTGTGTGTGTGTGTGTGTGTGTGTGTGTGTGTGTGTGTGTGTGTGCGTGCGTGCGTGTGTGTGTGTGTGCACACCTC
>OMNO01031395.1:0-19250 GCA_900303215.1 Trachyrincus scabrus | reverse complement strand
GGCTTCTCTCACCGCAAAGCCATTATTTTTACGGAAAGGCAGGAATGCCGTGCCAAACACAATGAAGAGGAAGAGAGAGAGATAGTAGCAGAGTTAAGGCAGCAATATGAGAAGAAGAGGATATGAATGCTGAAGGGAACAGAAGAAATGGGTGTTAGGTAATGTGGCAATATAGAGAAAGAATAAGAATCTGCTTCCTGATGGTAATAGAGAAGGTGAAAACACAGGCACACAGTGTGTGTGTGTGTGTGTGTGTGTGTGTGTGTGTGTGTGTGTGTGTGTGTGTGTGTGTGTGAAATATGAATGGAATTGGCTGCTACCGTGATACCTGGCATTCAGTCAAGTAATTGTAACTTCAGAGATGGGTTTACAGGGTCAATTGGGTTTACTGGGTCGACTCGGTTTACTGGCTAAGTGGAATACCGAAGTGTCGAAGGGGTCGTCCAACAAGTTTTTTTTGGGGCGTTTAAATACCATGAGAAGGGATGCCAACGGCTTTAGGTCAGGTGGTTTTAAATATGTCCATTCTGAATCGCTTTACCAATATGGCTTTCTGTGGCTTTTTTAAAGATCCCCAAGATGAATAAAGTCACGTTCAGTGAGACTTTTTTCACAAGTTTAGTTGTTTCTTTTTATGAGCTTCTGCCTGTAAAGCGAACACAGCAAAATGTTTGGTTGACCTGGTCGCTAGGGAGACATTCCTATTTCACGGAAGACTTTTACAAGGTTCGGTCGTTTAGTTTGACAGGCAGAGAACAGGAGAGTGCTAGCAAGGTAGATATATATATTATAGAGAGAGAGAGAGAGAGAGAGGGGGTAGAGAGAGAGAGAGAGAGACTGTACAGTTTCCTATACACATGACAGAAGTCAACCTCACGAAAAAAGCAGTCTTCCTGTTAAGCTATATGATTGAGCGCAATCATATACCATACACAAACATGTTCAAATCTTGATTAATGATGATCAACAATATTTTTCCATTTTCCATTTATTTGCACAGTTTTGAAACGACGAACTATCGTTCTTGCTGTATACACTTTACTTGTTGAGGGTTGTAAGGGACCAAGCAGTTAGGCTAAGGACAAGGATTTTATCAAAAAGTATTATTTCTCCAAACAGGGAACCGCAAAACATGCGGCCATCAAACATCAGTCAAACCTTTACATGACCTGCAAGATTATACATGACATTCTCTCCACATGGCTTCGCCGAACCTTGAAACTTATTCTTCTTGTGATTTGATCAGAGCCTGGACACCTCTCGTGTATTGCTGCCTCTCACAGTAGGATTAGTGAACTACACCAATTTGAAAAAGAGGGGGAAAAAATTTATTAAACAAAATAAAAATGTTCTCTTCACATTCTCATTCTCAGAGGAATGTCTGTAGCGAAAATAAACTTCATCACTGCTTTCACAAGTGTTTCTTGTTGCTCCACAGGTCCAAGCAAATTCTTTATATTAATCCTAGTGGTATCCCAGACATCAGTGGACTGCACTGCTCTCTACTCTGTGTTTCACATTCAATACATGCTGCAAAGTCTCCTTCTCTCCCCACAGTGCACTTAGTGTTTCCCAATGCATGCCAGGTTCCATGCTCATGCACAATGTCCAAGTCTTATTCTTGTCATAATAACCTGTTGCCACCTATTTCCCCTAATCCAGAAGCCCTTTCCTGTAACTTTGCTCTGTACTTGATATAAATGCCTACCTTTCTTTTCATTTTCTAATTATTGTTGCCACCTCCTTGTTATTTCTTGCTTTATTATAAACCTCTATTCCGACCAACCCAAATCTATCTTTACATGGATATTTAGCTATTAGCTTATATATAAGCTTTAATGATTGCTTAGCTACCTTGTCTACCACCTCATTACCTATAACCCCAACATGAGCTGGTACACATATGAATCCCATCCTACTCCCAACCGGCTTCAATCTGTGATAAGTTCAGGTCTAGTAATTGATCTCCTTAAGGCAGCAGCTGAATCTTCCACCCATTCCAGTGCCCATATAATAGCGGCCACCTCCACAGTCCCAATGGTAGAGGCCTTCCTAGTGTCCAATTGTACACTATACACCCCAAATCCCACTCTTCTAGACTCCAGATCCATACATCCATCAGTAAAAATAGGTATATAATCATCCCAGATACCCTCCAGTCTTTCTCTGACCTGGCAGTCAGTGCCAAAAAGTATATGGGCACAAGATGATCATCATTCTTCTGAGCTCTGATAGGGTCTCTCCCATTTCCTCGAACAGAGCATGGATTGGGGTGATTTGTAACACACTCTCAAAGCTTTTGCCTGCACCACATCCAGCTTTGCCAGCGATGCTACATTCCTATATGCTAAACCGCCACAATCCAAGGCCGGTCTAACCATTGCACGTTAAACGATAAGTTGTGTATCTGTTGCAAAACCCCAGCTTGTCCCAGTAAGAAGGTCATTCTTGATTGAACTTTGTCACACTACCCTATTCTACTCAGTTAATCCTTTATTCTTTGTCTTTCTTGTGTTGCCAAAAAGAACACATTTGGACTTCTCTGGCGAAAACTTTAAGCCCCATTATCCAGCCCACTCTACCACCATCCAGAGCTTGTTGTACCTTTCCTGTAATGTGTTGGACGTTCCTTTCCCCTCTCCAAATTGCACCATCTGCAAACACAGACACAACATAGCCATTCCCAATGTTATTAGTCCAGTATTACCCCAAGGGGGCCATTTTCTACTTGCTCTGTTTCTGAAAAAGTTCCTCCCACTCTAACCTGTGTAGTTCGGTTCAACAAAAAACGGTTTGATCCAGTTTAGCATCCGGCCTCTAACTCCAGCATAATATAATTGAATAATACATTTAACAATGTTAGTCACCATTCTCTCATAATTGTACACATTACACTTGTCTAATAAACTGGCCTTTATGAAGCAGGTTTTGATGCCTCCTTTCTGTGTTTAAAAATGGGCACTGCCACTGCATGCTTCCAGGCAACTATGATTGTTCCTACTACCAATATTGTATTTATCAATGCCAGGATCTCTTCCAATACCACCTCATCTAATCTTTTAAAAACTTCATACACAAGACAATCTTTTCTAGGCGCCGTCTTCTCCCAGCGTGTATTGCTTCTCTCAACTCCTCTAAGGAAAATAATATGCGAGTAGGATCTGAAAGATCCCTGTTCAAGTTTATACAGATTATCATTTAAGACCTCATTTTTCCTTTGGATACCTTCTTCTCCTATATTGATCCCACTATGTATTGCCTGAAATCTTTTAACACATAGATTAGCCTTGTGGCAACAATATTTCCCGTCTCCAATACTGAGATTTTCTTGACCTTGACATTCGACCTTGACAACTGTCCACAGTTCCCCGACTGATGCTTTTTTCCCCAATCTCACAGTATTTTCTCCAACGCTCTTTCTTAGCTGATTTAATAACTCTTCTAGCCACTGCCCTTAGTCTCTTGTGTTATCGCATTGCACTACATTCATTACAGTTTTTGTTCCACCAAAGAACACTTACTCCTTTTGGGGTTTTTCTTAACAGGGACACAAGAGACATTTTTAAATATGGTACTGGAAGCTGTGATGGGGGATGTAACAGTGGATGAATGGAATGACACTCCTGATTTTGTACCCATTCATAACATCCCATTCCCCTTTTCTTGCCAACGCTGCCGATGCTATGGCTAAATCGAAACATGATGTGCTACCTGTTCCGACATGAAACCTTGTCGCTCAACCCATGCTTATTCATCACTTCCTTTCAACTACTTCCTCATTTTTGTGTCTCATCAATGTCAAGCTGCAGGCATGGATTATATAGATGAACAATATTCACCCTACCTTGTTCCCGCCCCCCACACCCTCATAGCGACACATTCAAGAGAAGTCGTTATATTCACCCTTTGATATTGTAGCCATACCCTAGTAAATATTGATATTGTACCCCTACCTTAATAAATATTACATCCTCCTCCAGAACTTTCAATGCGGTCTCCTCTCAGAGCCTCAATCGAAGCACCCATTTCCTCCTTTTAAATGATCTTTCAGTTCCAGATTGTCTATGGGACGTGCTTACTCCATAAATTCTTACTTACTCCATAAACCAGTTACAGAAACATCTGTAACTGGTTAGAATGCTGGAGTCACAGTCCTGTAACATGTCACATGTTGTTCTTCTAGGGTTTCATCGGGCCTCCCGGTGTAGCCGGGCCACCGGGGCTGGAGGGCGAGAGAGTAAGTGACAGAAATATTAGCCACCCTTGTTTCTGTGTCTTCTGTGCTGATTGCACCATGTCTTCACGTGTCTTGACTTCAAGGCGGATGCTGTGTCTATGCCGTGCTGCAGGTCCTCTCAGATTCCGTCGCTGCCTAACGACTCACAGCTGTCTTCTGGCACGTCTTTGGATTGTTTGTTTTTTTTATAGTGAGGGGGAAAAAGCAAAAAAAAAATGTTTATTTGAAATTACTTTTTAATTTTCCGTAATTTACTGCTGCACATCCTACAAAGCAATGTGATGCAGATGCATTGACAGGATGACAGGATCAGGATTACCTATTCCTGTGAGGAGACCCCAGTTTGACTTTATTTTTTTCTCTGTGAGAGCTTGTTGGCTTCCTGTTCCTGGCTCACCAGATTTTTGGCCCCAGAAACCATCGATAATTGTTACTTCCTGTTTTCTCTTGTTATTGATTTTCAACTGAAGAGATATGGATTGAAGAGACAAGGGTCTTTCTCAGTTTCAAGCCCCAACTTTAGCTTGATCCAGTGCCTAACGTTGAGTAATGTTTAGTAAGTGGGGTTTAAACTCTGGAGATCAATGCTTGCTCTGTTCCTGTGCAGGGTGTTCCTGGTCCTGTTGGCAAGGCCGGGTCCCAAGGAAGACAGGTAAAGAAATGGGGAACAATACATAGAAATCCACCATGTTGTTTTTTTTTGGGGGGGCTTGGTACAGTACAGGGGGAGAGGAACACCGGTCAAAGCCCCAGAGAGTGAACATGAAGGGATGGCCTCCATGTGCCGCTCTTATTTTGGTTAAAATAGCAGCAGAGATGAGACAAGATGACTAGAATAAGAACCACTCAGTAGAGTGCTACAGGATGATATACACACATACACACACATTATTGCAATTTTATAAACAAGTCGTCTTGGTAGCAGCGCCAAACAGACATCTGTTTCAGAGTGGAGCTGAATTATCAAAGGATCGCTCTCTCTCTCTCTCTCTCTCTCTCTCTCTCTCTCTCTCTCTCTCTCTCGCTCACCACAAGCTTTAGCCGTAGACACTCTTGTACGATTCCAGGGTTTGTGGGCATAGTTCTGTTATGTATGGTTTAAGTAGCAGTCATCCTACCTTAAACCTGCACTATGTAACTTTTCTACTGCAGCTATTTACTAAAATACTAAAAGAAAATTGGAACTTTTTAGAATTTTTTCAATTTAGTCAGCCTGATAGATAATGATGAAACTGGGCATTTTGGCCATTTCTACAATGGATTATATATATTTATGGGGTTAATAAATCATCATCTTATCATCTTGACTATAAGCCTAATCAGCACCGTTGAAAGCCTTCCTGATCATGATTATTTGCCATGTGATGCTGTCTGCATCATTGTCTTTCAACATATTTGGCCCCTGCAGGGCATAGTTGGTGATGTAGGGGAGAGGGGCCCTCCCGGACCTGACGGTGATGAGGTGAGCCACATTGTTATCAAACCTCCCTTCTTCTTCCACCATGGCCACTATCACTCAATTGAAATGATACACCATGCGTCATTGACCCATGTCCTGGAAAACATACACTCACACACTCATTGTGCACTGTAAAAATGGCCGTACTCTGACAAAGAACAATATGCCAAATATGAATAATTAATGATGGTATACATCTGGTACTTAATCCTCTCACACTCATCCTCAGAGCAGATTACGCCAGCCCCACTTTACTTCATGCTTTCTTTTCAAGTTATTTATCACCTCATCTCCCCCATTCCTCCCCTTCTCTCCTTCTCTCTCGCCCCTTCTGTAACTAAAGATGAAACTCAAACAAGGCAGCCTGTAACCGTTTAGAGCCATTGCTGAAATGATACGTAAGCTGGTATTAAGAGGAAGAAGAGAAAGATCACTTGGATGGGCTTCAGTCAGCCAGTCAGTGAGGAAACGTCTTTATTGGGCACAGCAATATGCTGCAGATTATCTCAGCAACGTTGTGTCTGGCTGTAAGTCGTCGCTTCCTAGACCAATACATTCGCAAAAAAAGGACTTTAAAATAAAACTCTGTCGTATATGTGCAACAGATGTATGTAGTAGTCATTATAGTTAGTTGCAGTATTGTGGATTTTTGTGTTTCGGTAACCGTTCACTTAAATTCTGAATTGTTCTAACAGAAAGCTAATGGTTCCGTCCCACTAGCGTGTTGCTACCAGAAATGCCACAAGCACACTGCCATATATTGGCAGACACTGGCGGGTACAAAATATCTCATAAAAAGCAAAAGAGAAGCGCAGGTATGGACCGAGCTGCGGCCTTTTCCAGCAAACTGTTTATTTCAGGATTATCATAAAATACCTTGAATCTGAATCTCTCTACCAATATTTTAGCTGTTATCAGGACAATTCCTTGAAGTCTTGATCATAGAATTGCTGTGCTTCGAGTAGACTATGCTTGAAGTGTAATGACTTAAGTAACCAACTGTTTACTGTGTGAAGTTAACTTGCTGCTGTTTCACAGGGGCCTGTCGGTGGGACTGGAATCAGTGGCTTCCCTGGTCTCAGGGTGAGTACGAGGCTTTTTAGGTCGGGTAGAATCTATTACAGTCTCAGTTGATCCAGTTTGTTTGCTTGCTCCCATGGCTGCAGCACGCTGTGTTTGTGTGCCAATTTGTTCTATGTATCTGAAAACCTGGTGTACTCTGAGAATAATAAACACACAGACCAAAACAAAAATTTCAAAGGAGAACATACTGGCTGTAGCATTGTTGGCTGTAGTCAGTATTTCGCATGTTTCCTTAAAGTCTGTGTAAAGTATTTGTTTCTAAAGAAAATCATTGCTGAAGACATGTGAAAAGACTGAACCATGTAGTACTGAATTGTGGCGTTTGTATATAAACACCAGAGTGCATTAGCATCAGTGGTTCTCCCGTTCAATCGTGAGTTATTAACTTAACATTACACTTACTACAACCTATAGTTTGCTAGCTAGCTATGCCTTCGTCCCATAAATGCATCTTCCCTGGATGCCAGAATTTACATTTACATCCATGGTGCAACGCCCTAATGTGATTTTACATTGTGTAGTTTTTTACATGGTTACCGAAACCCGGTATTATACAGACCCCGGGGCTAAATTATTAAAGACCATAGTATTGATAAGCTCCAACATTACCGGTTATTTTATCGGTACCTTTTAACGTTTTTGTGTAATTTATTATCACCTGCAGCCTCTCCTCTGCTGTGTCGGAGCTGACAGTCCCGACAGAGCAGAGGAGAGGCTGCAGCGTGACGGACAGAGAGCAGAGGAGCTTCTCCAACTACGCTCGTTACTGTAAGTGCAATAAAAGCTTTGCGAGTAAAAAGCCAATACTTAATCAATACACCTGTTCAACATGCGTACAACGTGTAGAAAGCGATTTTTAATCTGCTCTGCCTGCAGTCTCTCATCCACCACCACTATGTTTTACACAAGCACAGCGCGCTGGTTAGTCTAACAGCTAAAACAAGCTGTCTGCATGTAGCTGAACCGCGTGGGCGTGGTTTCAGCGCCTTCAGCAGACACGCCCCCAGCGGTTCAGAGCAGTACTGCTTATTTTTTCATGATTTTAAACAGATCTTTTTTTAATCATTCAAATTTGGCTGGGTGGTTAATAACACATTTTTCTGTGATGTGACAAACTCAGAACACATATTTATTTTTACTTTACACAGACTTTAATCTATTATCATGGTAATTTTATGATTTAGTACAGCACCTTTAAAGCCTGGGTCATTTGTTTATGATGGCAGCAGTATATCTTTCTATCTATCTATCTATCTATCTCTATGTAAGGAATAAACCATGACCATAAACCATTTCAAGAACCCTTCTTGTTGTCCAGAAAATCATGACGTGGGTGGTGATGTGGCCAAGGTGGCGTATACCACAGTTATTAACAATGATTAGATATTAGTTACTTTCTATACCATTATTGTTTTTTTATTGACTTAATCAGCTGAAATTAAAATATGAATCAATCAATCAATCAATTTTTATTTAAAGTGCGGAATCACCATGCAACACGGTCCCAATGCAAAACATGTTAAATAAATGCAACAACCACATTAATAACATCAATGTAAAAGGATGTTTGAACACAATAGATAAAACAACCACTTTAAAACATTGAAGTTACTCACCAAAGTCTTCACCCCCGGTGCTTACTGTTCATTGCGCTGGCGTCACGGATATCGCTCAAAAAAACATATTCCACAAGAAACAAAAAGCACAGTTGACATGGTTCACTATACAGTACATTTAGCTGTTTCCACAAGTTGTAAAATGTAGACAGAAATATAGGAAGTCATTTCACATCATGAGCATGACATGACCAGTTATGGGGTTTAGGTGCTAGCAGTGGCGAGGTAGCATGGAAGACAGTCAAGATCGCTCCACTCCAGCAGAGATCCACTGTATGGTTTTAAGTGGTTACGTACAACAACAACAAAAAGAGTTATAACTGGGGTTTAACTGCCAACATGTTGTTGGAGGGCAGATGATGTCTGGCCAATTGATGACTCAACTAAATGTCAGCCAACCAGACACATTCTGTTGGAAGCCTCTTTTTGCCTTTAAAAACATTTGTTTTCCCATATTCTATTTTGTTCTACCACAGCCTTATCTGGTGATATTTTTATCAGAGAAAACCTGGCACCGAGGTGTTAAACGTTCGATGTTAACCATGGCTCACGCTAAATGTCTCCGCTCTTCGTGTCTGATTAGATTTTTCAGTTGTTTTGTTCCTTTGCGATTCCTCTGTGCGAAACAGAAAGACCGCAATGATTTTGTGATGTACTAGCCTCGTGAGACCATCCTGATATTCACTGATATTTGCGTTTCGCAATGAATATCAGTCTGGCCTTGGCTGGGCAGCAATTTATTTCCAAATTTGGTCGCGGCTAAACTGATCTCCACAGAGTAGCAGAACGTGACCTCGCTAGATCGGGACGGTCTCGCGAGGCTACCGATGTACCACCCGAGATAAAGACCAACTTGCCCTGGCCTGCCGAGTACCAGAGTGTACCAGAGTGGGCTCCAGTGTGCGTTTCACAACAGATTGCTCTCTCATGATCTATGTACATGTACTGTAAATTGTTTGTCCCGTAGTGTTGTGGTGCAGTGAGCAGGTGGAAACATGTTCTTTAGCAGCTCCAGATGGCAGTAACAGAGCTGAACGCCAGGTTGCCTTGCTGGACTCACACACTTCCTGTCGCCTTTCCATATGATCCAGGAGTAATGAGAAGGTGTCCGTTATTACTCATATTTCCATTGAAAGGCAGCAGGGCAGATGCTTCTCATGTGCTCAGATTACAGTGACTTTAATGTGTGCTGTCTGATGAGGTCATCAGACAGCACACATTGGAGAACAGCACATGTGGGCGGTTCTGGCCAGCTGTTAGACTATCAATATCCAATACTGCCAAATAGTTACGTTTAATAATCTGTTAGCCAGAACATGCAAGATGATATCTCCATACGAGAAACATCTCCTGAATTCTCCCAAAATAGCTTACTTATACTCTCTTTAGTCTCCTTGCTGTTTCTCTTTGGATTGAAAACAAAGTTTCTATATGAAGTTCTAAATATACCCACACACCTGCTCAGAAGGAATGGTGCCGACCTGTTGTCTAATACATGTGTGAGGGAGTGTGTGTGCATTTGCCTTATTTTTTAGTGTTGGGATGCAGGTTTGCTCTCTTGCTTTGGATTTCCTCAGCCAACACACACACACACACACACACTCACTCACTCACTCTCATGTCATCATAAGCATCACGGCTAACCCCACCCATACTGGGAAGCACATTGAATGTAGTCAGCTTCACAACGACCGCGGCCGCCGCTGATGGAAACCCCAAAACACGTTAACAGTCCGACTAGCTCCAGGCATAGCCACCGTGCACACGTCAATTAGAGGGAATGCAGGCATCAGCGAGGACAGCTAGGCCCAGGACCCCGAGCAGCTGAATGCATGTGTCGGCACCTCTGAGGGCCGCTGTGAGGTTGTGTCACTGAGGAATGTGGCTGCGAGCGGGAATCAGATAATCACGCTCCTGCCGAAGTCATGTCTCCGAGCTGAGCGAGGAGGCCTTGCTCGGTGTGTGTTTGTGTGTGTGTGTGTGTGTGTGTGTGTGTCAGAATCAAACCTGATCCCGGCCTTCGCTTCACAGGGGGACCCAGGGCCTGAGGGACCGCGAGGGCTTTCTGGCATGGTGGGACCTCAGGTAGGCCAACCCTCCTTCTACCTCTCCCTCTCCCTCTCTCTCTCTCTCTCTCTCTCTCTCTCTCTCTCTCGGTTTTTTCATACTCTCAGTAATTGCCCCTCTCTCGTTCTCTCCCCTCCCTCTGTGCCAGGGCCCGACAGGGCGAGCTGGCCTGGCTGGATTGAAAGGTGATAAGGTGATCTAAATATTTCCATTATAAGAGTGTACTCTATCTGTGTGTAGTGTGACACTTCTACTACTACTACTACTACTACTACTACTGCTACTGCTGCTGCTGCCACTACTGCTAGTAGTTTTGAGTTCTAGTCACATGTATGTCAGCGTAATGTTTGATGTATTGGCATGGTCATCGTTTGTGCACAGAAGTGAATGCAAATGCCGGAACACATTTTCTAACACTAAGGTTCTATGTTGCTGTGTCCTTATTAATGATTCAGAATTCGCCATTGCTTCAGCATTAGTCAACCCCTTGTGCCCTAGTTCGTCCTATAGAGTCCTTATGTATGTATGCCTATGTTAAAGAGTCTGTGTGGGGAGTGTGTGTGTGTGTGTGTGTGTGTATTATGATCACGGTGGAGCTATAGCATTGTGTTACATCTCTGTGTGATCCCGTGCAACACAGGGTGAAGTGGGACAAAGGGGCGAGCCAGGAGAGATGGGTTACCATGGCGACAAGGTACGCACATGCACCTTCACATTCACACACAGCCTTTCTGCCAGTCTGTTCATCATCTGCACCACAACCATTGTTGTAGTATTGGGCCAAAATACTCCCAGTATACCAAATGACAAAAGTGTCCACGAAGTGACATAGTAAAGTGTAATGTAATGCTGACTGCTGTGTTCAGGACTGTACTGACTGCTGTGTGTCTTAGGGGGCTGCCGGTCTACCTGGCCCTGCTGGTCCACGAGGGAAACCAGGCCCTCCGGTAGGTCTGAGGCAATGTGTGTCACCTGTGTTTTAGTAACACACAGCTGTGTGTTGATGTCTTACATGTTTGTGTGTATGTGTTTGCGTGTGTGTGTGTGTGTGTCTATGTGTCTGTGTGTTGTTGGTGTGTGTGCATGTGTGACTTTTATATCTTTATTTTATAGCCAAACCGAGTAAACACAATGCACCACAATCCTGTCTGCAAACTATTTCATTTTAGCCTGTAAACAAACACATTTTAGCACATCCACAACAAATGGGTTGTGTTTTGCACTATCTCCGTATACAATCGGCCGTAGTGGGGAAAAATGCCACCGGGAATTTCTTAAATATCCTTAAGCTGGCAATCTGTTTGGTATCCACGCGCAAACAAACAAACTCCATTCAAGAAGAAACACGAAGGAGGCCCTTCGTGTGGCGGGGTGTTGTTACTGGTTGATGCTTCGTTTGTTAGGCCTCGCGTCAGTCATGCTCACAACTTGGAAGCAAACCATGGCACCTGGCACTGCCAAGGGAACACACACAAGTAATGCAACGCGACACTGCAATTAATCAATACGAGGATTTATCTGGATTCCGCTGTGTGTACATACACAGCTCCCAGCATGTCACGGCCACCACCTCTCTCTCAGAGAGACAGAGAGAGAGACAGAGAGAGAGAGAGAGAGAAGAGAAAAGATCAACACATGTCTTGATGTTTGTCCGCTGGCTGTTTCCAACAGGGTAGACTGGGTGAGATCGGACCACAGGGACCATCTGGGCCGCCGGGACCAGAGGTGAGACTACACACGCTGGACTCTGACATGGCTCCGGTCCACACTCTGAAAGCACATGTGAAAGTGATCTAAATGTTGTTGATTGACAGTAGGGCTGTAGTCAACCAAAGACAATATTGGCTGACCTACTCTTCAACCAATCGATTGGTCAACGGGGAAAAAAAACATTATAACTAAATAAACTAAATTGGCCACAGTGCCGTGACTGCACTCTACCTGGTAGCCTCAATTAATTATAAATAAACATGAAAAGTTATTTGCAGCATATTAAATTATTTTGTAACCTAATTACTTTATAGTGAAATGACAGAAACAACAGACTCAGAGCCAGCCTGCAAGCCTGCACCTGCCAATTCATAGGATTTACCAAAATATAACCGCATCCCTGGAGCGGTCGCAGTTATATAACAAAACCATTAGGCTCTTTATTAGACCAAACATGTGGAAATAATGATGGAGCATCCTAAAGCAGACAACCTGAAAAAACGTTAGGACTACCGTTTTTCGATGGTATGTTGGTTGTTGAGCTGTGATAAGAAAACTGCTGTGAGCAAAGTTTACATTAGACTTTCCGGTCATCCTTTTTAACAAAATGACTTCTTTGACATGGTGTCAATTAGTTTGGAGCCGAGTAAATGTTCAGTAAGTTACGCTAGCTCCATTAGGTTGGAGTTCGAAGTTGTAAAAACAGGGGGTGTTTTGAATCCCTGTCTCACAAATCTTATAGTCTATTAAACCATGCGATTATTAAAACAGAAACACATTTGTTGAGTAAAATATATTTGAATATTATTTTTATTAATACTCAATGTTATATCTAACACAATATAGCCCATCACTCAAAAATAACACACATCAGGTCTGTAAAATAATGGATTAAGAAGCGTTTTTTTCCTTATGAAAGTAACACCAGGTCGGACAAGAGCATGTCGACCAACCAATCGACCGACCGACCAGAACCTATCAGAGCCTAATCGACAGTTGGTTCAACTTGACCTCTTTGCATCCTCGGATGTCAACAATGTTGAACTTGGGAGTTCAGGTTTCGGTCACATCTTTCGGTTCATAAGATCAGCGGGATTTTCAGCGGGTATGCATTTGAAAAGGTCAACTGAGCGGTATTGATGGACCTCGGCAGGCATCCCAGATTGCCCAGCAGTACCAGACGCAGGTCACAAAAGGTTGAGACGTATAATATACTCCTTCAACCACTGTTTTGGGTTGAACATATAAAGTGGTTCACAGTGTAAGGATACAAAATAAACAAATAACTATATAGACATGGCATCCAGCCGAATCTATTGGTCACAGTGGGATTGGAAAATCCCCTGTATACTGACCTTCTTAGCACTTAACATCAATACTGTACTCTACTGCCAAACCGTTGTTTGTATGTTGCTGGGCACAGATAAGTATCAATCTATTTGTCACTGGTCCATTACCCATTCTTTGTTATGATCAGACCAACATAAAAACAATCAGTTATATTTATTGAAATCCCTTATTTCTACAATTCACACGTATCTTCCTGCAAACACTTGAAATAGGGATTGCCTTTGACTCTGGATTCATGTTGAATCACATATTTTCATACAATATACATTTTTCATTATAGTCCTAAAATTTGAGAAAACATATGTCCAAATATGCTTATACAGTATACGTGAAAGAGATATAGTTTATACGACTTGCTGGTAGTTTATTTTATAAATCCTTTTGTGTTGATGAGTCATACACTTTTTAAAATTTTTTTAATGATTAACTCACCCAATTATTCATGTGAGTCATGACAGCTTAAATCTCCCCCCCTTCGCTCCCTAACTCCCTCTATCTCTATCCCTCTTTCACTGTTGTTTTTTCCCTCAGGGCTTTCCGGGGGACATTGGAATACCTGGACCGAACGGCCCACCCGGACCAAAGGTAAAGTACTGTATGGAAAAGTGAACTGAACCCAGCTTTTGACCACTTAAAGATGGTGTGCTATGACTATCCATACATCACCCCCTATTCCTCCATTCGTCCACTCATCCACCCATGCTTCTTCCTCTGTCCCCCAGGGTTTGCAGGGTGCCAGAGGACCACAAGGGCCGCTGGGGCCGAAAGGAACCGAGGTGAGACCCTGTTCCTCACTCCCCTTGACTGGGCATCTCTGGAACACTGTGAGATGTTGGAAGAAGGTGCTGGAAACAGGGCATGGTTTCCACAAGAGAATCCTGAGAGCTAGTATTCATGAGTCATTTTTAATATCCCAATTTAATATCCAGCTACTGGATGTTTGGGGTTTAGTTATTATCTCGGTTTTGTTTTCCTCCCGGGATGTGTCCTGGGGCATGTTCCACCGGGTGAAGTCATCACTCCCGACCGCGTGGTAGTCAAAGCAAGGCTGCCGTTTTCCATTGTTGCAGAGGGTTGCAGTATGCATTTGGCATGATCTCAGGCATGGAAGTGGCTTTTATTCCTCCTCGCACACCTTCCTGGCATGCGGTCAGGGAAGTGGAAGTCAAAGCACACCACGTCAAGGGTTGAAAACAAAGACATCATCGTAAACTATATAAGGTTTGACAGTTAAAATGTCTACCGAATGTAATAATACAAATTAACTCTGCCGTTCTGCTGGTAAATGCAGTAAATAAGGCTGCGTGTGTGTGTGTGTGTGTGTGTGTGTGTGTGTGTAAATGTCAGTAAATAACTTACACTGTATTCCTGCAGGGCGGTGAAGGACCACTCGGCCCACTTGGAAGTCATGGAGGCACTGTATGTATTGGATACATACACACACATATAGACAAACCAACAAAGACACAACCCCCCCCCCCACACACACACACACACTGATTCACTCAAACACAGAAAAAGCAGTGTCTCTGTGTCTTTCGTTGCAGGGCAGACCAGGGAGGAGAGGTTTAATAGGTGAACCGGGCCCTGAAGGATTGAAAGTGAGTGATTTAGCCATGATAAAACTATTTTTAACATCATTTTCGAGTTGTGATGTGATCACTTTTACTGAACATTTTGGACCTGAAGTTTGAACATATAAGCTATAAGTCCTAAATCCCTAAATCCACAATAGCTTAAGTCAAGTACCATATTGTTGTCCTATGTTTATTATGAAATTGTTCATTTGTAATATGTTGTAGATATTACTGATTGGCTCTTCAGAATTACAAGACCATCCCGGTTTGGGTGTTCAAACTATCGTAACCGTCTCTCCCGGCGTCACTAAAACATCCGTTACCAATATCATTTGTCAAAGTTACGTCTGCCGCATACATAAACAATAGCTTTGGTCTTTGTGATAAGACATTTTGTAAAGTGCTTCACTTTCACAAACTCTGCGCTGTCGCAATGCGCATTGACTCCGAAAGACAAAAGTGCTATATTGCTATTGTTTACATTCGTGGCGGGAGCGTGAGCGTGCTCACACTCGGTGCTCCTCAGCAGAATGGTTACAGCGAAGTCGTTTTTTGACAAACTATATACAGATGTTTTAGTGAAGCCAGGAGAGACGGTTGCGATGACTTCATCACCCAGACCGGTATTGTCCTTTAAAGAGACAACTTTAGGGAAACACAAAACTGGTCAAGTTGAGCGTGCAAAGCCTTTAAGCTTTGAGTTTATACTAGTTATTTCATGTTCTTTGAACCTGTGGTCTCTGTAACCATGTGCTGCATTCCAGACATATTCCACACCTGGTCCTCAGTGTGGTACCATCGACGCACCGTGTGTCTGCGTGTTGCCGACACACACGGTGCGTCACACAACATAGCTGCGTTCTTGGCTTTGCGCTCCGAGTTGATCCGCTTAAGAGTCAGAATGAAGTGCTTACACTCCAGACACGTTGCTTGTGTTAATTAAGAGAGGAGCGCTAGCTTGCTATCATTAAGCTAGCTATCATTAAGGCGTAATAGCAGACCACAACAGAGAGCCACAGATGAACACGCGGCGTTGTTCCCCATGTGGGCGCTTTTATTTGTTTACCCAACATCCTCTGCGAGCTGTTGGCAGGGACTCTGTAATCACAGGAAGCTAACCGACAACCCTTCTTTGATGTCTTTTTTTTTTCATTTCGCAGGGAGAGAAGGGGGACCTAGGAACCTTCGGGAAAAACGGACCGCAAGTGAGTCTCTCCGCTGCTGTTAGTACGACACTAGCGGTTAGCCTCTTCCGCACAACACCTATGGGGCACTACCCCACCCTTCCTGCTTTCCTGTCATGATTCTCAAGGTTATTCATTAAGGAGACAGTCTCAGACACCGTCCCCCCCTGAATTTCACTGTAGTGGCTTTAAAAAAAAAACTGTTAAACACAAACAGCATTTGTGTTTAACAGTTTTGCCCTAGAGGTAGCACACAGCCTGTAATGTTCAACATCCCAAAAGTGCTCCCAGAGATGTTCTAACGTGGATCCTGTGGTATTGTTGGTGGGAGCGAGTGACCAAAAAAAACAGAAAGTCTGGATTTAGCCTTTATTGTTTAATCTGAATGGAAAATAACATCGATTTTTACGTATTAAAAGTGCCTTTAGTAGTCGGTTCAGCCCCTAACGGGCCCAATTGCAGTGCTACACATCATATCATAGTGGGTTTTGTGTCAACCAGTTAACTTACAGTACACTAGTATGGTATGAGTGTCACTCATATCAGAAAGAATAAACAGCCTGCTTCAAGCCAGACTTTATTTTTTTTCCATGTTTTGCCCCTGTCAATTTCATACACAACATAAACACACACTGCTCGACACATCAAACGCAACGTCCATTTGGCCTTCCTGCAGGGCCTCTTAATGCTAATATTTGCATTCTGTTCATGGCCGAGGCCATCGAGACAGCGTTGTTGGTCTGTGTAACAGCACCACATGTGAAGAGGATTAAGCTCTCCCAACATAGAGAGCACTTTGAGAGGCCTTCACCAAATCTTTGGCACAGAAACCGATTGAAACACATTGTAGGTCCTAGTGAATGCCATTGCGTCAGCATCACTCTCCACACCGCATTAGACATATGAAGACCTGAGAGATGGACTCTGGTTGGCTAATACAGACGACCTCGGGGCCAATGAATAGACGGAGGCCACCGCTACCGCCTTTCTTCCAGAACTAACTTTGTGCCGACGGTGTACTCAAGAGGCCCATAAACTGTTTTATTGGTTGCCCTCAAAGTCTTACCTTTTTGCAAACAAATTGTTTCAGCCACTCTTAATAAGTGTTCACAGAAAGAAAACAAAAACAACATTAACATTCAAAATGGCTCAAGTTGGCCAGAATAAAATCTCAATATGCACATGCAAAAGAACGTGTGTGTGTGTGTGTGTGTGTGTGTGTGTGTGGATGGTTGTGAGAAAGACAGAGAGATGGCCAAGAGAGAGAGAGAGAGAGAGCGCAAGAGAGACTTGTGGCTTTCTCTAACCCACATGTAGCTCAGCAGTGGCTTATGTTACTTCTCTCACCGTGGGGATCATGGTTAAAAATCAGCCCAGACCGCTTGGGGAAAGCACGTCTCTGGGAGTCCTGATCTCTGCGAGGCTCCCATGCTGGCAGAGGCCATGGAAGTGGCTTCCTAATGGCTGAGGATACAGTATACCGTGTCCCCCCCACTTTATGCCGCAATTAAGGGATTGGAGGAAGACATGGAGACAGTGTTCCCATGCCTGCAGGCTGCATCCCCTCTCTCTCGCTCTCTCTCTCTCTCTCTCTCTCTCTCTCTCTGAAATGCTCGCTGCCTAATCCACATCTCAGCTGCTCACTTCAAACACAAAAAACCTGTAAGCTTTTAGCCCCGGGGAGTAGTGGTGTTGAGTTTGTATTACTTTAGAAGTCCTAGTGCTCACTCTTTCTTTTAACTCATCTAGTCTCTCATCTCCTCACATCCTTGCCATTATTAGAGGCCTTGATTATATATATATATATATATCTATATATATACAGTATATATTCATTGCAATAAGATTTGCCACTCTTGGGGAATCCCGCCCACTATAGGCAACAAACAGAAATTGCAACAACAAAAGTCATGGTTGTTAAAACACTGTGACGAGTGAAGCTGCGCCCTGTCGTCTGGAAATATACGCCGACCCACTAATCAGTGGCCACGGTACACCTATGGATGTCTAATATGAGTGTTACCTTAGCTTAACGGCGTCGCCAGTAGGGGAGTTGGTAAATCCGCCCGTCACTCACGATCACTGCGGTTTATATTGGTTAGATGCGAAAAACATAAAAATTAAATAAAAAGTCCGCTAGCGGGAAGTCCCTGGGTCAACAGTCCGGAGTATTGGGATTACTTAAATATCCAACGTGGGCATGAGATAGCTGCCGTTCTGGTGTGTTTTGTTATGAACTGAAATTGACCCGAGTTAATCTATTTTGGTTAATTTTGTTAGGCTTAGCCCTGGCCGGCACCCCGGCACTCAGCAAACCGTTACAAGACACTCTTTTATTTCTAAGTCTTTTATTTACTATACCCGGGAACAGGAACTCAGATGGTTATCTCAGCTTCTATTTAAGCACTTGTGTATTTTCAACGGGCACTTCATATTCCCAGTCTAAGCACTGCCGTCCCTGTTTATCTGCTAGCTCGAAAAAAGTCGAAATATTACACATACAACCATTACAAAGAGCGTGTGTCGTTAAAGCGCAAACTCGCTGCATATAATGGTTCCACTGGGAGGCTCTGGTGTGGAGTGACCTGGTCTTTCTGTTCAGGGGGATCCCTGTAGTATTGCTCTTGCTCTCGTGCTTTGACGAGAACTGCACCGCACGCTGAAAGGTTAAATTCGCAAGCCTTTCACAAGTTGGTATGGGCTTCGTCATTATTTGTCGTCTGTTTCCAGACATCCAGGTGGCCATGGTCATGTAGCATGCATGCATGCATGCGCCGCTGTGCTTTCCGATCTCATCTAATCTCATCTAAGCCGTAGCTCTCATGTCACTCTTGAAAAAGTGATTTTCTTTACACAAAGTTAAATAATATTGCTAGTTATGAATACATAATTCACAGATGAATCTTTCTGGTTACGTTGACCTGCGCCAGTGGTGGGCTGTTAGAGCTCCAGCCCTCCACCTCACCT
>OMNO01031394.1:6151-16776 GCA_900303215.1 Trachyrincus scabrus | reverse complement strand
GGGGGGGGTCAGCTTGACCACCACAGAAGTGGTCAAGCTGACCACAGAAGTGGTCAATCTGCCGCCCGTTCGTCTCGCAAAACATTCTGTTGCCACCTTTTTTTCCGTCATATACTTTTAACGTTTTAAGTGCAGCGTGGAACTCTGAATGTCATGTCATGTCATGTCATGGGGCAAGGTCGGGGACCCCACCCCCACGACACGACACATACTACAGATTTATGAAAAGGTGAACACGGAGAAATGAATTCAGCTAAAAGCTCTCTGCTCTGTAGGTAAAGAGGAGAGCAATTAAAATGCGAAAGCAGACCAGCGGGCTTGAGTAGGTGCAGTGTTGAGTGTGGGTTTTCACTCTCTCCGGAAAACAATTGCGGAGCACAACGAGGATGAAGATTGGACATGAATGATACCCTCTCTCGGAGTCCTCTAAAGCCCACGTTCTCATTCAGCCATCAATACAGAGTGAAAAACCTTGTTTTTACAATTCCAGTTCTGCTCGTGAAGAGCAGCGATGATGCCGCTGGTGATTTTCTAATACTTATTTTCTGTGATTCAATTACTGCTACATGTTGTTTTGGCACAGTACCCACTGCGTTTATTTGGACCAACAACAGCTACTTCAACAAAAACATAAATGTAGATAAATGAAACGATTCACTTTCGTCTGCTCTGCAGATTGGGAAAGCGTTGCCCGTGCTTTGCCAGTTGAGCGTGACGTGACGTGTGCGTAGGATGGATCGCTCATCATCTATTAATACTTCTACTTTCAGATGTAGGGATCCAAGGCTGCATTTGGCTTCCTTCCTCATTGTCAACTCATATGTGTGCATCAGTCGTAGTAAACTTCAAAGCAGCGATGTCATAATGACTATTGATTATTGAGCTGGGATTTCACATATTCGTCGTGACTGTCATCGGTCAACAACAGCCAGGGGTGTCCTAACACCCTCTGTCTCGTCTGTATTGCTGTCGTCTCACAAATCAGACTTTCGGTTCATATTGAAAAGTCAAATCTGGGGGAACGGGGGCGTTTCACTTTCTTTCCCTTGGTATTTGTTTCGACCAATCAGGTTGCTGAAGGCGGGGATCTGTAAGCGTGTAATTGCCGCTCACACACCGGCGGCCAGCAGTAGTAAACTGTAAAAAAGCATCTGTAAAGTTTTCAAATCAACAGCGTGTAGACGGGCCACTGTAAAAATACACGTATTAAAATCCCCTGCTGAAAGCTCCCTCCACAAGACGTCTTTACAGGCTCTGTGCCGTCTCGCCCCAGAAGTCCTGCTATAACATGGTAGGACTGCTGGACCAGAAGTCCTGCTATAACATGGTAGGACTGCTGGACCAGAAGTCCTGCTATAACATGGTAGGACTGCTGGACCAGAAGTCCTGCTATAACATGGTAGGACTGCTGGATCCAGAAGTCCTGCTATAACATGGTAGGACTGCTGGACCAGAAGTCCTGCTATAACATGGTAGGACTGCTGGACCAGAAGTCCTGCTATAACATGGTAGGACTGCTGGACCAGAAGTCCTGCTATAACATGGTAGGACTGCTGGATCAGAAGTCCTGCTATAACATGGTAGGACCGCGGGATCCCAGATTACTACTGCTGTAACAAGTAACGTGTCACACTGTAGTCATTTCGATTTCCTTGTGACATCCGCCACGCAGCGCTCAAACACGTGACATCACACGCGGTCCCCCCCGTGTGTAAACAGCTTGCCCTATGAGTCCCTTTAAATTCTTCCGCTTCCCCGGGGTCTTGGCTTGTCTCCAGCTGTGAGCGGTAAGTGTTTATTGCCTTTGGTATCAACTAATGGGGGTCTGGTCCGACGGCTGTGCCCTGTTCTGTTTGACATCCACAACGTGGGGACGGACACTCTGAGACCGAGGGTCTCCTAATCAGCCGTAGGTTCTTTCTTGGTCGTGTTTTGGAAAAGATGATGGACAGCGATGAGTTGGCCGTTGCCACTCGCCAACCAAACTGCGGCGGTGCAAGCAGCGCCTTTTTGTCGAAATAATTTCTGGAACGTTCTCTGTCGTCAGTTGACACGCCCGGTCAAGGTTCAAGGTTAGTCAATCAAGGTTATTTTGTCATACTATACATATTATATCATAGTGATTCAGCAAACACGTTTATCCAAAGTGAAATGAGGGAACAGTTAGGCATCTTGATTTAGGTTAGATAACGTGCAGACATTGGGAGGTAAACACCCACTAGCCACTACACTATCATGTTTAGTTAATCGTGTAGCTAATCAAGGCATCAAGATCATTCAAGTGAATGAAGTTATTCAACGTTTGTTAATTAAGTTAATCAAAGTTAGTTCATGGTTAGTTAATCAGGTGAGTCAAGGTTAGTTAATGGTGGTTAGTTCATGGTTGGTTAATCAAGTGAATCAGGGTTATTTAACGGTTAGTTAATCAAGTGAATCAAGGTTAGTTAATGATGGTTATTTAATGGTTAGTTAATCAAGTGAATCAAGGTTAGTTAATGGTTAGTTAATCAAGTGAATCTCAAGTGAAGGATTAAAATAATGTACTATCGATATTACCATGAACACTCAAGTATTTATAGATAGCACCCTTCAAACACTAAGGCCGTTCAGAGTGCTTCCAGAGGACAATCATTAAAAGTGTTGAGGCAGACCTCCGAAGTAATAAGCAGTAAAATCGCAGGATCTATGAAGATTCAGGAGGATCAATTGTTTGTGGTGTATTCTGCCCACCGCCTGAGAGACGGAGTGTAGTATCCGGACAGAAATGGTCACCATCTGAGGCCATCATCATCAAGTATTGTGGGCGTCGTCGTTCCTTTGTGCCAGGAATGGTTGAATGGACCAGAGTCTCCTTCGTCTTTGCATTAACCTTCACTCACCATCCCGTCATCATCATCATCATCATCCACTCAAAGTCCAGGAAGGACCTGTGAGCAAGAATTGTACATTTCTTAAAATAGTCACCTGATATTCTTCAAAGCCTTTGCTTTGCCTTTTGGAGCCGGCCAGCAGTTGTAAGCAGTATTTCATATTTCAGAACGTCCTTTGTCGCCCGAGCTATTACTTAATAATAATTAAACTCACAGAACAGAACCCTGTAAGCCATAGCCGTACACTGGGAGGAAATTCCATGCACTAAATGTATGCACCGGTATGCATGGGCGGTCCGGAGAAAGCGAGCGAGCCAGCTGTACTGCTGTAACTGAACAGAATGTTTTAATCTTACATGTTCTTCTGATGTGGCTCGCAGTGGCTTTATTAACATTAAACAGTTGTGGGACAAGCATAGCGATTTTAATAAAAAGGACAGCTACCTTTTTCGTCATGTCTGTTGTGAATATATAAGATGGGCGGCAGTATTTGAGGAGCTTTCTATATGTTTGTGGAGTGTGTGTTGTTGGCGGCTGGTTTAAGCAGCCTCACCTGGTCCGACTCAGACTGATTAGGCTGGGTGAGGCTGCACACCTGTGGGGCGTTGGCCAATCGAGGCCCACAGGTTAAACCTGCCACCAGCACACACACTCAGGAGGAGCGCTAGCATGTCAGCACCTACCACCTGCTCTGCCTGTTCAAACCAAGCTCAAACTCTGCAATAAACCGGTTTGATAATCATCATCTGCCTGTGTCCTGATATTGGAGAAGCCCTGAAAAGCCACTGTAGTGGCATGTAGCTGTGGATTCCTTTATTAATGTCCCTATAGGCTTTTATATGGGTCTCATGTTATGAAATGTTCTTGACGGTCGATGTGATGCACACTTAATCTCTGTGATCTGTTTTGAAGGTTATTTGATGACTTAAAGTTGAGCGCAAATTAATTCTCATACTGTTGTAATGAACTTGAATTGATTTATCTGAAATAAATAATAAGTCACACACAAATAGTACTGACAACATATTTTCCATGATCCAATAGAATGCGTAGTATAGTACAGCATGGTGTGGAATAGTGTCGTGTCGGGCTGTACCCTAAAAGTCGAATGATCGTCATGACTGCATTATAAGCACCACATAAAATATGATACAGAGGCTTAAGATACAGGAACTCCATTCCATATTAATCATGGGAAAGAGAAAATAACGATTACAACTAATGCGAACCTAATTAGAACTAACGAGAGACCTAAACATATTCAACAAAACTCGCCAGGCAAAGTGGTGAAAGAAGTATCTGGAACATTGTTGTAAACACATCTGGAGGAGCTGTGTATGTTAACTTAGCTCAGTCTTGTTTTGTATGCAATTGATTGACGTGATTGCATGCAACACAAGTCAAGACCTTGACTTGATTGATCCATCGCGATCTTAAGCGGCGATCTATATGGGACAATCCACGGTGGGTCTAGCGATGTTAACTGAAAAACTGAAAAGCCGAAGCAATGGCGTTAAAGCAGGGCAAAAAAGAGAGGTGATCCCGGTCAGGTTCCAGCAGTTAACACCGCTAGACCCGCGGTGCCTCTCGCATCCAGCTTTAGACTGATTTATTACGTGAAGTGAATATCTGTTTAAAATCCATTATTCTTAAGTCACATTGGTTTTCATCAAATGTCATAGTTGGATTTAAATGGCCTATGGATTTATCGCGTGTCACTTCAACTCACTTCAACTTGCTTCCGTAACCCGGCTCCCGTAATGGCGTGTAAAACTGGAAACAAATCATTGAATAATCGATTTGAACTGGCGAATCAGAGTCAACTTGGGAAAATTCTGAGTGGGGTACGGCCCTAGGGTCATGTAGTGTAGTACACGTGGAACTAGCTAACTCATGTACATTTCATTCAAACATAGTTTTTGTCTTTTGTTTCTTCACTATGGACCAACATCTGATTTAGCAGTGTTAACACACATTTATACGCCTGCATGTCCTTACCAATGTTAAAATATATTCACCTGTCGTGACCCAAAGAAATCTAGTATAATAACATGACATCTAGCATCATACTGTCGTCTAAAATAAGCTTTTCAGCGGATTTCCCTCCGCTTTTCTCCGTCGGATGTGTTTGCCTTCTGCGTGTGATGAGCCTGTCCCCTCTGAGGGTCTTTTACTGCCGCTGTATGGTTTATTTAACTGTTATTTATCTATCGCCACCTTCTGTAATGAGCTGCTGGTGGGCAGGCAATGGCTCACAGGCTCACGATATGCTTTGAGTCCAACATGGCGCCGCTACAGATTCCCATGTGTGGCTAATGCGCCTATTAAACGTCACGAGCGCCCGTTGCCAGGGAGAAGTTCTTTTGTCTCCGCGTTGGTGTGTGCATTAGGATGAGTCAATTAAACGGCGAGAAAATTAGGACATTGGAAATGGAGATTGGGACGGGGGAGGGTGTGCTGGGAACGTGGCAAAGCTCTTCCTCTTGTTCTCAGACGTGCTGTGGACAATGCTGTTTAGTTCAGCTCCCGCTAATTACTGAAATTGGACACAAAAGACATTTCCCCCTTGGAGGCTCCAGCCCTCGATTGGTTGTTTTGAATGGGTGACACCTATTTTATCATCTTGGTTTTTGTTTTAGTTTTTCATTGAAACTGTGAGTTTCAGTTTACATGCATGCGGACACACTCACACACACACACACACACACACACACACACACAACACACACACGGGGAAAGTATTTTTCATTAGCCGATAATCTGCTGGGCAGTTGTATGTAAATGATGTACTTACTGTTTAATACAGCCCATGCCAGCAATGTGATGGCTATATCCCACGTGCTTTGCTGACATATTTGTGAATTTCACATTTAGCCACCAGGCCAAAAACGGCTTCAAGAGGTTAACTCTTTTTATTTCCCGGAACGAAAAGAAAACAGTTCACCGACAATCTCAACATGAAATTGATATTTTCACAGAGATCCAGTTTCCATGCTCTGGCTCACCTAAAAAAGCAGCAACAAAAAAAACCACGATACCATTACGAGGATAATGGAATGCGTTGCATTGGTTTTCTGGGCCCATTAGGATGTGAAATCCGCCGCTGGACGTGAGAGAGGCTTCGGCGTTGGAGGAGGAGGAACCACAGTGTGGGTCTTCCCTGGGAGGCTTCCTCTATCTGCCGCTTTGCATCTGTTGCCCCTCTGCTGTTGTGTTCTGTTGGGCCGGCGTGGAGCACACAGGTTAGAGGACGATTACGAGAGGATACCTCAAAGCTAAGTGCTGCCATGACTACGGCTGGACTACTAGCGCTGCTGTGGTGGTGCATTAAAATAATCAGTATTTTTTTTTAAGTTGGAAAGATATTGGATATTCATCAGCTATTCACGCTCCAAATTATAGCAATCTGACGCAGGGAACTAAAGACGCGATCACCGGTATGAGTCCCAGTGTGTCTAGCGGTGTATACCTGCCCAGGAGATGGTAATTGATGTAATTGTTGCTAATAATGCTTTTACAAAGTTTGTTGAATTGTAATGTTGGCCTTTATACAATGTGATAACTTATATGCCAGCCTGTGAAAGGCTGCTAACCTTCTCTAAGCCCGCAGTAATGTATACTTATTTCTCTGCGGAATTGAGTCGGCATGTTAAGAAAAATGTCAACAACAGCTAGCCATTAAAATGTGTCTGGGGCTTGTTTGTCGGTTTTGTGGAGGGTGGCTGGCTCCCAGGGGCCCGCATTGCAAGTACAACCACTTAACCCTTCTGTTTGTCTGTTTCCGTTCCACATATTGCTTTCATTCTGTTTCATCATCTTTCATTTGTATGTTTGGTGGGTATTTCCTGTATTGTGGTCCTGTTGGTGTGTTCTGCTTAGGGCTGTTTTTTTGTAAATCAAAGTTAGCTTTAATGCAACCATGAAGGCTGTGGAGGTCTAGAGTAACGCAAAGGTCATGTGCAGCTGTCAGCTAGCATGGTTTGGTATGAAATGGGCTGGGCTGTCTGCCCGGCGTCAGACACAAACAAACAGCCCATGCACAAATACACGCCACTAAGTCATGCGGAAAAGATTGAAAGTTAGCTTACTGCTAGTATTTACAAGTTAGTACATTTAGAAGAAGTTTTAACAGACTTACAGGGAATTCAGATACATGGCATAGGGGTTACACATCTCGCTCAAGGATGCCACACAGGTTAGACTGGCATTGAACCCAGAACCGAACACTAACACTATCCTGCCCTTTGCTTACACTCTGTCTACTGTATGATTCATACAATATCCTGAGTATTCAGCTCACGAAAAACAAATAATGCATAACAAGGATGATGGTGACGATGCTAGGCGCAGCAGCGACGCATTAGTGCTGCACGCCCCCCGGTGCAGCACTAATGCGAGGCGGATGACAAACACTCTCTGCATCTTTGTGACAGTTTGTCGTCTGATGTGACACGAGCCTGGCAGTGTAACGGCGGGAGCAGACAGGGTACTCTCCCAGGCGGTACACAACACCTGATCATAAAATATATATAATATATGTGTTTACGCTCGAGTCGACGTGTAGTTTGATGAAGCAAAATCATCCGTCGTCATCGGTCCTCCGCTGTGTTGCCCGCGACAACGTGCGACTAGTCCGGGGGGGGCAGGATGTCGGTGTGGGCTACGGATGGATTCCCAGTGGCCGTGTATCTGAAGTCGCTGTAGATATCTATCTGTATCCATGTAATATCTGAAGTCGCTGTAGATATCTATCCGTATCCACGTAATATCTGAAGTCGCTGTAGATACTTAAGTACTACAGTACTGTAGATACTTAAGTAAATACTTAAGTACTTGTAAGTTGCTTTGGATAAAAGCGTCTGCTAAATGCCCTAAATGTAAATGTAAATGTAGATATCTATCCGTATCCATGTAATATCTGAAGTCGCTGTAAGTCGTGTTGGATGGAAGTGTTGACTAAATGACTAAACAGTACAGAGTCAAAATCGTGATCACGAACGGAAAGACGTTGTTGATTATTTTAGGAATGGATGAGAACCTAAATGTGGTCATGCAACGCACCACAAAAAAGTAGGAACTGGCACTTCATCATCATAAACGACATCACGCTCACAACAAAGAAGTGTGTGTGTGTGTGTGTGTGTGTGTGTGTGTGTCTTTACACACCGCATGTGTGTCCTTGTGTGTGCGATGTGGGGACTTCAACAACTTCTAGATTGTATGAATATTCTAAGAATGAATAAATCAGGGAACAATATTGTCTGTGTGGTTGGGTGTCTCCATCTGAAGGGCGTGAAAGATTGCACCCTTCAGATGGAGGAAACCAATTAACTAATACGGGGCTATTGTTCCAGAAGCCACTTCTCATACCAGGGAATCATTATTTGAAGAAGAAAATACCAAATAGCATCGTTTCTACCATGTCTCTCTACGTATCTCTCGGAATATGTTTTGGTCTCTGTTATGAGTTAAGTCTATATATTTTGTGTATTCACAGTTTATTTTCATGGTATTATTCATTATTATTCATTCACTCATCTGAGGAGCAACAGCCAACGGAAAAACTATCAACTGGTGTTTTCCCTGCAACTTTCCAGGTCATCGTATCCTGGAGAGGAGAGAGTGCACCGGCCTTCACTCTAACCGGGCTAGACACTTCAATATTGAACTTTTCCTCATGAGAAAGGTGTACCTGTCATACCTTGTGTAATGTTTCTTATTTATAACCATGGAACCGCCTCACCGCTGGTTCTAGTTGTCCTCCTAAGCCTTCACATGATCCATAGAGACTGTGGCTCTGAGGATCTAGATCGTAACTGGATCGACGTGCAGCATCTGCAGTGTTTCTGGCATGGGGTAGCTCTCGGTACGGCCGGTCCTTATTCTTTGAGTCATGTTATTGTTAAACTGAATCATTTCATACTCCTACTTTTTGTAGTTACGTTTTGTCCTGATTTACTGGGGAAAAAGTGGAAGTGACTTTGCCTAGACATTGAGAAAAATAAGCGTCTTAACTGTTATTAGTTTAATAGTTTGCCCAAAGCATTGTGCATGTGGCGCTGGGATTACGTTTTCTTCACAGTTCAAAGGCAAAGACTGCTAAACAGACAAAGAGCAGACAGCATCAGTTCTCCCTTACTGTGTGAGACGTAACCAGCACACAGACGGTCTATTGCTGGACTCGGACTATTGAAACGGACAGGAGCACAGTGGACATTATGTATTTATTTAAACCAAAATAGTACGATAACGATATCTCATTCTTCTATTGAATGAGTAGTAAATGTTATTTGTTGCTTTACAGAATGTAAACACATGAATACATCTGAGATAAATTGTCCTCGCTCGTATGTGTTTGCCGGGCCTCGGTGTTGTGACAACGACAAAGTTGACGTCTAAAATATGACAAGAATACGGTTGTGTGAGCCTGCATTGGATTAATAATGCATGGGGAGCGCTTCTCGCAGCAATCAGAAAGACCGACGCACCGTGGTGAAACTCCTTATGTGCTTGTGTGCGTGACTGTGCATATCAGGACCAAAAGACGTGGAGGTGGGACAGACAAGGCCCTGTGTCTCGCTACAGCAGGGCTACTCCGCTACTTTCTCATGAGGGCCAGATTACTGAAATGTAAAATGAAGGGGGAGTAATTATCGCGTGTCAGCACTTACATGTGAACGTACAAAGCAACACTGGATCACCCGTAATACTGTGCATGACGAGCGTTTAGTCACAGTTTGTTTATCCAACATGCAAATAGGCGAGTCAGTTTATACATTTCTACGTAGACCTGTGTTTTTCTTCATGTGTTTCTTTTTTTCTTCAATAAATCACTTCACCTGAAAAAGATCAATTCAAAGCAGATTTCATTAATGTGGCAGAGCAAAAGGCAGTGAACCTTTTGACATTGAACATGTAACAATCTGCTACAAGTACTCTTATTATTCATTTATGGCCATAAATCAATCTAGCAACAACTGATCATGTTAACGTTCAACATACTAGACTGATATATAAATACATCAAGCAACAAGTGATCATGGCTACATGGCTGCAGTCTGTTGACTCATCCAAAAGGGTTTCTGCTGAGAAGAGCAAGAGGAAGAGCTTCCACTCTTCTGATCGTTGTTGTGTCGGACGTTGGTATTTTTCGGATAGACGAAATGATGTTCTTCTTCCCCTCATCATCGGCCACTACATCTTCAAGGACGGCTAGCATGCAGTCTTCCACTGTTTCAGAATCTGTGAAGGGTTTCTTCACAGAACCCATGCATCACGGAGGGAGGCCACGGTGCTCCTCTCTTGTTCCAACAGGACCGGGCCGTTATAACTACGGTCTGTTCACAGAGAGGCTCTGCACTTTGATTCGACGAGCATCTCAACCCATCAGATGTGTTCCATTGAAGTTCTCGTGATGCGTGATGCGGTGCCGTCTCAGATTGTATTCTTGTGTTACTGCGAAGCCGCGCTGCAGATCAAACATGTGGGCTTTGGTCCCGCATTACTAAACAGATATTTCACAGTCCGCTCCTCGTTTTTCATTGTCTACCTTTTCAACGCCGACGATATTTTAGCTCTCCAAACTTTTTTCTTTAGCTCTCCAAACTTTTTTTTTTGCCACAGCAGAGACAGACGTTGGCGTGAGTGAAGGGTCACGGGCGGGGTCGTAGGGGCGCGACAAAGAGGATAAAACGGTTTCCTATTGGAGGAAATTTAACTGGCTCTCATTCTTGCTCAGAAACAGCTTTTTTTTCC
>OMNO01031392.1:0-26018 GCA_900303215.1 Trachyrincus scabrus | reverse complement strand
CATGCGCACGCGCGCTCTCTCATTCAGCTGCATTAAATCAACTACACTGCTTTGCTATAACAGGCCGTTTCAAGTGTTGTACTCTCACAAGATAATTTCCATGACACACCATGGACGTGGTCAAAGCGGTTTTGTTGTATTTTTAATGACCATTGGCTCATTGGTGAACTCAGACGTTTTCATTAATTTAGTGATTTTCACGGCTACTTTTCTATTTGAGTAACTGGTTAGACAACCAGGTATAGAGTAGACCAGACCAGGCCATGATGGAGAAGTGACTTTTACTTAATCTAAATCAAGTCAGATTTTGATCTTGTCAACTGTTTAGTTGCATTTAAATAGATTTTTTTAATATCCAAATAAGTGGCTAAACATTGCATTTTCACTGATGCCATAGGCATCGTAAAAGGTTGGATATCATTAGGCTACAGCCTGTGGAAACTCTAACATTAATTTCACCTCCAAACTTTTACAAAGTGAGGATATGCAAATAACAAACATAATAGCTCAACTTTTTTTTTTGCGGTCATCTGTATCACTGACATCCTGCTGCGTTGGTCGCTTCTGTTTTTTTATACCTCTACACACTGAGACACTTGGGCTGGGCTCTCTGGGCTTTAAACATTGTTATGTGTTTAGTTAGTGTTGATTGTCTCCAACCCCCTCTGCCCTTCTAACCTTAGTGCCTTAGTGGTAACACTAAGGCAGCTACTTGGGAAGACCCACTTTTGATAGCTGGCACATTTCCCACATCTCAGACTGTGAGACTGATCCATTGATGGACAAATGCATGCACTGGACAAAGAGCAGAATCGTTGCTGGACTGCTTTTACCTAATTCATCTTTGTTGAACGATTGTTGCCAGGATAACGGGCAGGGGTTGGCTTCGAAGATGATTATTCTAATGTTATGGAGAACAGTCAGAATGAAGCGTATATGCTGCTGACTAGTCAGACTACTGTTGCTGTGCTGGCCCGTTAGCACCCTTCGCTGTTCTCTCGTATTGATGTCCATGGGGGGATGAGGTACTAGAGACACATTTTGGATCTGTTTACCAGTGCATTTGTGGAGCTTTGTTACATAATCATCATTACACTTTCATTCAGTCTGACCTACTAAAGCAGAGCATGCGAGTGGTAGATGTGCTATTTATGTAGTGACGTGATCACTCTCTTTATGGCTACTTTCTCTGCGCTTTTCTTTTTGAGAACTTCAGCGTGTTGACCGAGCACCTATCCATGCAGATATATTGACCTACTCACTGTAGCTTTAGCAATAGCTAATGGCACCGGCCAAACCACCATAGACCAGTTATTCTGCTTACTTCAGCTCTTAACTGGAGTTTTAGTGATTATACGGAGTGATTCTGCTGTCCTCCTCTACACAACCACCCGCTGACTGTATAAGAACATGAATGTCGCATCTGTGACATGACCCATTTCTGAAGCGCTTTGAAACCTCAAATGTGGCTCTGTGTTCTCTGCCATTTTACCAGATAATGAAACCATTGGAAACTGTATGAATCCAAATATAAAACTTAAGAGTGACTTGTAGAATTTGTGCAGACATACCCCCTTGCCATACACTCAAATATTTTCAATAACATCAGAAGAACAATATCAATCATATCATTATTACTTTGCCTTTTTCATGTGCACAGCTGCATTCCTGTTTTAAAAGCTCACCATAGAATCAGACTAGATTTAGAAATGCAACTGCAAAAGCATACAGAGAGACCTGTTGGCTGTGCGGAAGTGTGCAAGAATCTTCGCAAGTGGAGGCCCGTTATCGGCCAAGTGATCTTATGACCACTAGACAAACGAGGCAAATCAATAATGCATTTGGTTACCTAAGCACCATCTGCGTCCATGGCAACCTGTCAGCACTGGTAGTTGCTTGAAGGAAATAAAATGACATTCCCTGGATACTGCTGATGCTGATGTGTTAGGACATTTAAGTCTTCCTTTTTACTACAAGGTCAGGTCAATAGGTAAATATTAGCTTGACTAATCTGAAGGTCTTTATTCTTTTTTATTGCTATAGTATATTTGAAGAAACCATCTGTTGGGTTATTTATTAATCCAATGGATGGTTATTTAGAAACAAATAAATGGCTTACTTAGTCAAATTTAGTAACGTATTTTAGGCACTTGGGCAGCCAAACCGCATCTCACGGTGTGGAGGGAATGGTTGTGATATTACGAAGAATAAAAAGCGAATAATCCCTCCTCTGCCCTTTTTTTCCTCATTCGCAGATTACCAACCGAAGCCCAGGAAGCATAGCACTGCACCATGTCCCAGGATAAGAGTGGCTACCCCGTTATGGGGGAGAGCAACCCACTCCATAATGACGTCTACGGGCCACCCCAGCCTGGCTTTGGCATGCCTCCTCCCAATTACAACCAGGCACCGGTCGGGTCCTACCCTCCCACTGCTGGTCAGCCTGGCTACCCACAGCCAGGCCAGGGGCAGCCTGGCTACCCACAGGCAGGCTACGGGCAGCAAGGTTACCCACAGGCAGGCTACGGTCAGCAAGGTTACCCACAGCCAGGCCCTGGTTTTGTCCCAGATCCCCAGATTCCCTACGCAGAGGGACCTTCCGTACCTTACCAGAACGGGCCCCAACAGCCGTTCACTCACTCGGGTGGTAAGTAGACGGACATCCGTAGGTTTTCTTGTCGACCCCTTAGTTGAGTTGTAATATATAGGATATTTCCATTTTAGATTACCGCCATCTTCTTGAAAATAAACTAGCCTAAAAATAAGGCTATGGAAAATGTTTTATTTGGAACCACAATTTCAATGCTTTAAACACACTTTTACATCACACATAATATGCATATACTATGTATAATGTGAAATACAAGTAATCTCTATTTTGTCCCTTTTGAAAATGTTGATTTTGCTGTTTGCCTTTTTTCTCCAGGACCAATTGGAGTCCCTGTTTACGGGGATGTGCCGCCGTCTTACTATGACAACGAAGACTTCACCAACTCTGGCTTTGAGGACAAGACCATCCGTCAGGCATTCATCCGTAAGGTAGGGAAATTAAGGCCCATTTACCTCCTAGTCACGAGCCCCGAGCCCATTACTGTGTAGCTCTGGCCAATTACCCCAAATATCCCTGTTGAAAGTGATGTTACTTACTTACGGGCTACCTTTTTAAAGTCATTATTAACATGCACATGCAATGAATGAAACTTACGAGCTTTGTTGTTTTTAAAGCCTGCATGAATGCACGTAATCCTGAACATTCCCCCTGTCTCAATCTCTGCCAGGTCTTCATGGTCCTCACGGTGCAGCTGATGGTCACATTCTCCTTTGTCGCCATCTTCACCTTCGTCGACGAAGCCAAGCTGTTTGTCCGCCAAAACCCGTGGACGTACTATGTGTCCTACGCCGTTTTCGTCGTGGCTCTCATCGTGCTCAGCTGCTGCGGAGACTTCCGTCGCAAACACCCCTGGAACTTGGTCGCGCTGGTAGGTCCCTGATGCTGTGAAAACCTGTACAGGTCTGACTTTGTTTGTTCTTTTTTTGTTTGTACCTCAAACGTGGGTCTATACAGTTTTGCATAAAGAACTTTAGACGGCGATTCGTTGTTAGTGACATTCTCCATCTCCTTTTCAGTCCATCTTAACCCTTAGCCTGTCGTACATGGTGGGCATGATTGCCAGCTTCTACAACACGGACACCGTCATCATGGCTGTGGGCATCACTGCTGTGGTCTGCTTCACTGTTGTCGTCTTCTCACTGCAGGTCAGTAGACACACAAATATATATATATATTTATATAAAGATCACATGCAAAAAAACGGCAAGGATGTAGTACTTTTT
Organism: Trachyrincus scabrus; assembly: GCA_900303215.1. Lineage (NCBI taxonomy): Eukaryota > Metazoa > Chordata > Actinopteri > Gadiformes > Macrouridae > Trachyrincus > Trachyrincus scabrus. Next base: position 22,184 of record OMNO01031392.1, on the reverse strand, counting down.
TTTTTTTTTACAAGTGCACTTAACGTAGAAGTTATTGTATGTTCATAAGTTGAATGTTATGGAAACTTGAGGAAAACATGTTAACTTGGATCTGTTAGTAGTAAGCTTTGCCTCCTAATCCCGGCTAACCTTTAACTAAAGACATTCTGTTTTTCTCTCTCTCTCTCTCTCTCTCTAACCATTTCCCACCACAGAGCAAGTATGACTTCACTTCCTGCCGTGGCGTGCTGTTTGTGTGCCTGATAGTTCTGCTGGTATTCTCCATCCTCTGCATCTTCATTCGCAATAGGATCCTGGACATCGTATATGCCTCCCTGGGGGCCCTTCTCTTCACCTGCGTGAGTGTCTCCGTCATTTATGCTGCTGCATTATCCACAAATATTTACTAATGTGTTTTTAATGGACCAGGAACACTGTAATACAATGTTTTTTTAAGGGATTTGAAATATTTAAAATAAATCTCTTTCGCTAACGGAAATTCTTGTTTCTGCTGCAGTTCTTGGCTGTGGACACCCAGCTGCTTCTAGGTAATAAGAAGCTGGCCCTGAGTCCAGAGGAGTACATTTTCGCGGCCCTCAACCTTTACACAGACATCATCAACATCTTCCTCTACATCTTGGCTATTGTGGGACGCTCCCGTGATTGAGGGTGCCCCACTAGGGGGATTGTTTGCAGGAAGTAGGAAAGTGTGTTTCCTCAACAGTGAATGATGCTATAATGCCCCATCTCTTTAACACGCGTTTGTAATATGTTTTGTCTGGTTTATTTTCACTGGTGTTCTTTTCCTCTTCCTGTTACACTCCCTCTTTGAAGCTGATATATTGGACTGAAGGAGCCTGTTATAAATGCAGCTGTAAAAGCACTGATTACTGATAGGCCACTATGATCCTTGCTTTTAATTCCTCGATAATTACTTTGTTTCCACTAGCTGTCTCCCGCTTCTACTAATACAGTCGAGGTAACTTCGGTACCTACCCAATAACTCAGTCGATTATTTAGTTATTTATATATATATATATATATATTAGGGGTGAAGCGGTTCGGTATGATACGTTATGGTGGTTTCACGGTTCGCTACGGTTTTCGATACATCGACAAAATACATGCCTACATTTTTTTATTTGCATTTAGATTTTCCTTGTATTATTATAACAGTAAACAACATGGAAAGCTTGGCTTTCAGCAGCACATGGAAACATAAACAAAACAGTAGTGCCTGCTTTATAAAATAGTCATTTAAACATGACTTCAACAAGGAACGCATAGATCAGCACTCCTATGGCAAAGTCACACAGCAGTGCCTTAAACAAAATAGGACCACTTGAAACAATTAGTCTATCAACATGAAATCAAAGTGTGACTGGGCTTTTTGTATCCCACTCTGCCATAATTAAATGAGCAGTAAGGTAGCTCTCTGTAGCGCTAGATGTCCAACTGTCTGTAGTTAGCGCAAGAGAAGGCTTTTCTCACATCATGTCAATGTGTTCTTTTATTTTGTTGTATAAGATTTAAGATTAAGATTGAGATTACTTTATATTTGCAATTCGGGGTGCATACGCACATGCACCAACACACACACACACACACACACATGCAGGGTAGGGTGTCCAAATTGAATGAAGTCTCTGCTTTTTCCCGTCCCTGCCGACCCTCCTCCAGGGACAGCCAGGGAGCAGTGGGCAGCCTCCAACACCGGCGCCCGGGGACCAATTCCAGGTGTACGGTCCTCATCTTCGTCACGGATAGGACTGGATGCTTTTGCATGTTTTTAGATGGGGTTCTTTTTTTTTATAGGAGGAGACCCATGTGAGCACAGGGAGAACATGCAAACTCCACACAGAAAGGCCCAGGAGATAAGGCAGGTATTACTGTCCGGGCAAAATGTGTGCTGGAATTAGTAGTATCGTGGGTCAAACACTTTAAACATGTCCTTGAGCCCGAGTGCCCGACCTCAGATGGGTCTCGCTTCGAAGTTGAAATTATTTTCAACAAGCCAGAATGTTTTGAGCTGTAGCAGATAGTATGTTTTAAACGTACAGTGGCCGACGTAGCGATGCGCATGGTGTTCAACCGCGTATCAAGTGAACACGCCTTGACTGCGCGCCAGAATCTGCGAGTCACTTGACATGGATATTTTACCCTTGTTAATTCCGGTATATACGTCATTGGTTTAGGTCTATACATATTTTTTTCGATTACTTTTTAATTTTTTTTAAATGTTTTTACGCTACAATAACTGATTTATGTATTCTTCGGTTTGCAGTGCGTACCGATCTGTGCACCGTGGACCACGTACCATACCATTCAATACGAATAAAAGTACCGTTTCACCCCTAATAAAATTTTTTATATATATATATATATATATATATATGTGTAAGTGGCACTGCGGTTGAACAGAGTCCCATGCAGACCAGCTTTGACTGGAAAGAAGCTATTGCTAGAAATATCTCCTCACAAATATGTCCCGTTACCCCAGGTCCCAATGTAAAGTAACTGCATGGCAATGTTAAAACACAACTGAAACTGTGTTATGATTGTCTTGATCCCCCTGAGGCTTGCCTCTCCTAGTCTGCTTGTTAGGTAGCTGTAAATAGTCCAACTGTGTTACTGTATATGATGCCAATGTCCCTAACATGGTTTTCTGCTGGATTGAGTCTCAAGGCTTATGGTGCTTGGCAGCTTGCATTCTGATACCGCAACTTGTCTTCACCTAGTAAAGAGACCAAACTCTTCATGAAGTTGAAGAATGAAGTTTAATGTTTGATGTCTTCACACACACAAATTTAGTCACACTGCACATACTTCCAGAGAAGAGAAGTTTGACACTTGAAAGTTTATTCCTTTAAATATTATTCGACAAGTCTCTTTTTATAAAAAAATTTTGTTTGCTCTTCCTTGCTAACTTATTTGGTGTTTTATTGTAAAGTAAAATGGAGTACTGTATGTTTCCCTTATAATTAATGTGAAATATTGGAAGTATTGATATTAATACCAGCCTAGTGCAGCTATAGGTCACTTGTCAATCCAAAAACCACTAACCAATATGAAGAAGATTGATGTATTCCAAGGACAGTTTGGAATAACTCTTCAAGCTATTTATTGAGATGCCGATATAAGGAAGAAGTCACCACAAGATTTGCATAAGCAAGGAAATTAATTGCCCAATTTTGAGTTGATGTTTCTTCAAATGTAAGGTAAGACCTGGCGTGTTCAGCATGTCGGTAATTAAAATGCAGACATTTCTCAAAATTGACTGGTTAATAGATATTAATCATTCCGAATAATTTTGTTCAATTCATAACATAACATCATAACATGAATGGTATAATAAAGATGTGTTTTAAAAAGTCTTAAGTTTTGGGTTTTTTTCTAGCTGTTGCATGAACCTTTCATCATATTTGCATGTGCTGATGCACATTTCTGATTATTTTGGAAGGGGCACAGTATTGGAGAAGTATTGCTGAGAGGCCTGTATATTTTTGTTTTTAACTTGTGTTTCCAAGTGTGTGTATATACAACTTCTTAGTGCTTTGACGTGTATAGTACTTCGGGGCTTTGTAGGTCTGTATATTTGCATTGAATCTAGAATTGTATTCCTCTACACTGCTGTTTGCTTTACATTAAAAGACAAACAAATCATACGTGTAATGTTTGCTCTTTTTTTATTCTGAAACATTAGAATATGTTAATATATGTAACTTCTGCATCCGTGTCTTCTACTATGGTTGCCTGACAGCTGTTTTGATAATATGTCGTCTATTGTGGCTGGTAATGATTCAATGAATCACAAGTTGCACAAATTGTTCCTGTTATGCTCGAACATTCCGGGTTTAGCGTTTGAATTAAATAAGAAACCAATCATTTGGTTTCTTATTCGTTCTTTTAAGAAATAAACAATTGCAATAAATGTGGGCCTTTTACCCTATTGCATAGAGCCCATAAACGTCCCCTAACGACAAGTGACTTCGAGTGCAACTCAAGTGTTTGGCGGTGAGCCATGAAGCTGTATAGTATCGCGGCCATTTAAACCCTTATCAAACTGAACGGTGACGTGGTGTGCTGATGACGTTGCTGATGACGTTGTTCTTCGACTGCACATGGCACGAGCATCTTTTTGTATTTATTTTTAAATGATAATTCATAGCAACTGACAGTTTGAAAGATTCACAGCTCTGGACCGAAGCTCGTTTATTCGAAATACACCGCGACAACTAATATATTTGGTAAATACGAGTTTATATTCATGTTAAATGTAATTTTAAGAAACAATGTATATTCTGACTAGATAACTTCGTTATGGCATGCACGTAAATTTAGCATAAACGCAAATTTAGCTAGCAAACAAATGACGGTTTGCTTTACTACCTACATCTATGGTTACTACTACTACTACTACTACTACTACTACATTAAACATATATTCATAATTTAGTTTAAGACCAGATCGTTTTTTTGTGATACATCCCTTTTTTCGTTGTTTTGTTCACATTTCCAATAGTTTACAAAGGAAGCAGAAGCAGAGATATGGAAGAACCCAAATTTGAACAGCTGATGGTCAAGCTAAGAAAGCTTCAACAAGGTCCATACATACAGTCCATACAATAATACATACAATACAATACAACGACATGCTAACCTAACTTTGTCTTTCTTTTTTTGTGTGCGTGTGTACATGTATTGGATATTAACGTCAACTCGACTTTTGACATTTTTTAAATCAACTTTGTCTCTAAACAATCCAAGTGATAATGACATCTCACGGCGGTAAGCCTTGTAACGGGATGCTCCAAATGTGCGTTATCGTGGGTTTAGAGGCGAGAGAGAGGGGGGTGGGAACTTCTGATAGGGATAAAAATGATACCGGAAATTGCGTTGTGGTAGACCGGGATAACGCTACAATTCATGACCCTCTCTCAGCCTAGTTTCATACAGCGCGTCATCGTCGTCAATGTCCTTTCCTACGGTTTGTCATATCTTGTCCCCGTGTAGCTATCACTTTATTACAAACACAGGCAGTTAAGCGTGTAATTGCGGCCAAAGTTAACATCCAGCAAAAAAACATGATTATATTCTGTATCATTTTTTTTACCTCGTAAAAGGCGTTCTCATCTAGTAGAATTTCGAGGGGGGGTTTTTTGGCAGGGGAGTGGCCAACCAATGCCCGACGACACGTTAATGCACGCAAAGCCTTTTGGGTAACGGCGTCGAATATTAAAAATCATTCATGAATCAATTTAATGATAATCATTCCACAGTCGCATATTATTTGTTGTATTGGAGAAAACAGAAGAAAACAATGTCTTCAAAAAAAAAATTCAAGGATTAGTAGCACCATGACTTACATAGTGCTACGCGATAGTCAAGTACGTTCCGGCGCTGTTTCTACGGTATCATTAGTGAGGTATATCCTTACCTGTTTTTCTCTAACAAGAGAATTACAGAAAATGATGAGCGGAGAACTCATGAGGTATGATTATATCTCCGTCCTGGCTGGGCCGCAATAACCCACCAGGACCCGTTCTGATTTCATTGCTGTCAAAGTATATCATTAGCTTGTATTGGAGTTATGTGTTCTGCCTAGGAAAGTGAATGCAGCTATGCTTACTGTTCGCAGACAAACTAGTCCTCGACCGAGACGTTAATGAAGCCCTCTCAGTACATCATGCTTTGCTGGAAGAACTGGAAAATAGTAAAGCACGTTTTGTACAAATGCCTGTATATCTTTTTTTTAAGAGCTTTGACATTTCATAGAAACCTTGTGTAGTAAAATATAAACGTAACAAATAAAAATATAAACTGCTGTATAGATGAAAACCACTACTGTAGATTGGTTTAATTTACTTTACAGTACAAACTGAAAATTACCAACTAAAGGATATCCACAATGACAAAGAAGGTAAATTGCCTTTCACGCACAAGTCTTTGGTATGTATAACATAACATGTCCTTTTCCCAATATATTAAATGTTTAATTTTGTGGAATGAACAAGCTACCAGGGTCTTTATAGACTGCGTATTTATGAATACACTAAATAAAAATCAGTTGATTACCAATAGTTTTGCTACTGTTCTTTTAGAGTCATGCAGGGTTTTGCAGTTCCAATGCAGAGAGTCAGAGCAGGACTCAGCCAGGTGAGATTGGCAGCATGTTAGGAAAATTGCAACAACAACAAAAAAGAGTGTGTACTTCCGTCAACAGTACCCAACTCATAGATTGCGTGTTTATGATGTGTAACACTAGATGGCAGTAAATTACAAAAACATGTAGCCATGCGCAGTGCACAACTTACAATATTTCATAATTGGACAGTTCACTAATGTAGAATCTTAATTCCATTTGGTCGTGTCCCAGTAAACCATATATCTACATGTTTTTTATTATGTCCAAATGAAACACATGAATGTTTTAATTTTTACTATGCCCTAACACAATGAAATGCTTGTCAGATGAAGATACACTTTATGCTCACTTCTTGGTGCATAGAATGCTCAAATAACCCGCCATACACTACACCTTACTGATGTGTAAAGTGTCTTGTTTACAGACAACTGCAACTCAACAAGCAAAGCGAGGAGATGTTAGAACAGTACAGATGCCAGATCCAGGAATTCAAGTTGAAACACAGAAAGCTGCGGTAACTAGAGCACATTATTTGTGATTGCAGTTGTGTACCATTGCAGGTTATTGTGACTATAGGCTCCACACCAATAGCCTACTATCTCTCTGATAGTGAATAATTGTGAAAAAGTGTCTCACCCCCGATTGGAGCCGTTGAACTGACGTTGATATTTACTGTCCAGTCTGCTACAGTATACGGGAGAAACTTATTAAAACCTCAAAGCTGTAATGTTATTTTTTTTTGTGATAATTAAAAAAAAATGTGTTCATGCAGGATGAAGTTTGAAAACGAACTCCATCAACTCATAGAGCAGCATAAAAATCTACTCTCTATATTTGTAAGTTTGTGTAATCACTAAAGAGATGTTTAAAGAAACGTTGTTGGTATAATTTATGCTCCTTTAAGCTGTATCCCCACCCCCCCAGACCCCAGAGAGACTTCCATCTGAAATAGAAAGTGCTGAGAATTCAAAATGCCAGTTACTAGCCACTGGTAAGTATCTGTACAATGTATGTGTGTCTGACTGTGTGTGCTCGTTGGTTAAGGTGGTGTATACATCTTACTTATGCATTAATTGATTTTGCTCTATTCTTTTAGAACTACTTAAGATGGCTCAGTTACGTATTCTAGAAGAGGAAGTCTTATAGGCAAAGGAGAAAAGGCAGCCAGGAGGAGTGATCTCTCATTATCTACAGAAACGGAATTAGAAGTAATTTTATGTATGTACAAAAAGGCATGTAACTATATATCTTTATATCTCAAAAGTGATTTTTCAGAAACATTAACAATTGTTATCCTCAATTTGTTGTTTTGTTTTTGGGTCACCATGGACATTCTTATAAAAAATACTTTTTAAACACACAATTTGTAGGAATGTCATCAAGCCAAATCATCAGTTACAGTAAAGTAGCACCATGACCTAGGTAGTCCTACGTCATTGTCACATTGTTACTGACATTATTAAACAAGCGACATGTTTGTCTAATTAACCTTCCACAGATAGTCCACCTTTATTGCATGTTTCAGTTTTCTGGACGGTATGTGAATGTCCACAGAACTTTTAGAGAATTTCAGAACAGAATGGAGGTCTCATGAGATATGATTATATCTCCTTCCTGGCTGGGCGCAACAACTCTCAAGGTTCCATTCTGACTATACCAATGTGAGTAATAAATGATTAACGTGTCTGTTATATACGCATAGTCTATACATGATAGGTGTGTACTGTCCTCAAGGGTAACAATAGACAAAGAAGTTTAATTATCTCTTTGAATTACTACATTTTTGGAGTGGTCCAATATTGCCAATATGAGTATTGTTTTGAGGTTTTATGTTGTGGAAATAGCAAGCAATCAAGAGACTTTATCGACTGCATATTTGTGAACAAACAGACTCATCGAGTTAACTAAATCAAACCTAGTTCAAGAGCAATAGTTGTGTGAGTCGTTTCTGTTAATTAACAGAATTGTGTACCCATCCTCATTCTGTTTTGTCAACACTGCCCAATTCCAAATTGTGCTTATGAACACTAGATGGCAGTAAATTATTGAAGATAATTAATGTGGTTCTTAAATCAAGTCCACAAATGATCAACCTTTATTCAATGTTGTACATGGAATACGGTATGTCAATAATGTCTGGTTTTGTTAATTGATTCCAATGGAATCATTGGATTGTGGCCTTGGATTGTGGCCTTCTGCTGTCAGAGGCCAAATTGAAATACCCATCAAGTTCAGAAAATATCAGAGACACGAACTTCAGAGAAGAGTACTTTTTAAACACAATTTGTTGGACAGCCATCAAGCCAAATCATCGTTGAAAGACAGAAAGTAGCACCATGACCTAGGTAGTCCTACGTGATAGTCACATTAGTTCTGTCAAAAGTGTGGCGGTATCATTAGTGAGGTTTATCCTTACCTGTTATTCTCTAATAGAGAATTTCAGAATGTGATGAGTGGAGCTCTCATGAGATATGATTATAGCTCCTTCCTAGCTGGGTGCAATAACCCAACAGGATCCATTCTGATTACAAGAAATGTTCTAGCACATAGTGACTAGTACTAGGAAATGCTTTTTTAGGACATTAATGAAATTGTGCAGGTCATTTAATATTTAACATATTATAGCCAAAAAAGCAAATTGTCTTTTTGAGCACATTTAATGTATGACAAAATTTGTTACAACATAATATTTGAAAATATATTACAGTTCAAGGTTTTAAATAAAATCCCTGTGCAGCAAATATTTTTAATATCATTATTCATTTCTATGATAATCTACTAAAACTAATTGGAATTGGATACTATAAGGCACTTTCAAAAGGTAATGTAAGGTACTCATTACCAGTTACTGTATATATAGTATCACCAAGCCCTTATTTATGTTAATATTTACAATGCTGAAGAACTCTGTTGGACCCTTAATGTCTCAATATACTACATGTTAAGACAAGTGTTCGCTGCATGTAAATGTATCTCATAGTCTTTGGTCCAACGGATAGACAAACAGGTTAGTAGTCCTGCTAAGGGCGTAGGTCTGAGAAGATATGTAAGTTATGTCAGGCTTTGACCTTGGTCCAGCATAATGTACCAATCCACTCAATGGATGACTGATCTGACATAGTCCAAGAATGAAGGAAGTCATTTTTTAAGTCGTGTACAATTCATCTTAATTTATGAGTGAATCAGGGCAGTAAACTTTCCCCAGCATTGTTTTTAAGGTAATGACTTTCTCTTTTCATGTGCTTCAGCCAGTCTAGCCCTTCCCTGAATAATTGTTTTTCAAAGTCAGTCCTGAGAAGGCCACACCCTTTTAGAAAGGAACATTCTACTCTTTATTTTTTAGCTAACTAAAGCTCACTACCAGCTTTCTAGAGAAATATTACATGTGCTGCGGATACTGAACTCAACAATTGAGAATATTTTTGAGGCCTATATATTGATATTATTTCTTTCTCATGGAATTTTCCTTTGAGGATTGTATGTCTCCTCCCCAGTGTCCCTTTCTCTGCTCCCATGGGTTTGATACTAAGTTAATGATAGTGCTTCTGGGAATGGCGATGGACAAAGCAGGCTGTTGGCATAAAATATTACCACAGAGGCATACTTTCCACATTACCATTTTTTTCACAAGGCAATTGTCAGTTTTAGACACACACACACCAGAACTAGACATGTGCAGTTATGCTCAAGCTTGTTTGATCCAATTGCATGTTGAGTTCATGACGTGTGAGGTAAAAGTATTTTCCCCTCTTACTTGCAGCCTACTTGTGCATGTTCATACCAACATGGGCCCAACGTTTCTGTACGAACATTGGCTTATTTTTATTGTTTGGTGAAATGTTACAGAATGCAGTCCGTATCAGAGTCATGTTCACTCTTCTTTCACTCTTTCATCATATATGGTAAAGTGGTGCCAGTGCTTGCCACACAGGCACACTCCAAACTAAGTTTTATGTGAAAATCCAGTAATGTTCAAGTGTGCAGCTGTTGAGGTACAGTTATAGTGTTGTTGGCACGTTTGGGAAAAGGGTCTTTTTGATCATCTGCATAAATAGATTTTCCAGACAAAACGTCATCTTTAGTTATCCCAGGCTGTTCCCCATCTGTTAACAGAACAGCAAAAATAGAGAAACAGTGAGTACAACAGGGTCAACCATCCCCTCCCATTCATTCTCCTGGTTCTCAAGTTTATTTTTGAAATGAGAAAAATAACCCCAAACACTACAATAGCAATCAAGTTCTTTTTCATGTTTTTTTAAGATATATGAAATATACCAAACTATTCACTGTCATGGAGAATGGCAGATTATATTGGGCAAACATAATTGCCACTCAAGTCATTGTATATTAAACAAAGTAAATTAATAAGAAATAATCTGGGTTGTATGATTTAAAAAGGTAACCTGTACGGCAACTTGTTTACCTTTTTTATGTATTTTTGTAACCAAATTTACCTTGATAAGAAAAAAATGTGCGTGTTACTTGTGAAATTAGTTTGTGACACCTTTTCTTTGAATTCTCTAATGTCTATCACCTCTCCTAATCTCCTCCAAAGATTCTGTTGGCTGTTGTTTGCTGGTACACATACCTCAAAGCGACTGTAGACCTTTTTCTCCTTCCTCATACTTTCTATCCTCTTCAGCAGGCCCTCTCTTTCCTGTGGGTTGGATTGGGGTCGCATGAACAGACTCTTCTTTAATGAATTCTGTCTCTCCAGCCCCTTTTCTCCAGTGTCGCCCTCCTTGGCACCTCCTGCTTTATCGTGGTCCTGACGGTTCTTCTGACTGTTGGCAGAGATCTGCCCTAGAATGACCTTTGTGTCATCTCGTAGGTTGCTGCTGAACAACACCGAGCCACCAGAGGACTGGTACCGCGATGGTCCAGATGTGCCAGCTGATACTTTGTGATTTGCAGTGGATTGGTCAGTGTTGCTTGATCCAGTGTGAGAAGATGTTCTTGAAATTTTGCTGGCGTCTTTAGTGATTTCCATCACAGTTCTCATGGTCTTTTCATCCCCGCTAGAAGCAGATTTCTTGTCCTTGTCCTTGTCCTTATCCTTAGGCCCAAGGAAGCCCTTTAACCTCTGTGTCTGCTTCTTGAGGAAATCCAGAGGCTTCCCCTCACTCTTGCCATCAAGCCCTATTGTGTTGATGGAAGAATTAGAGCCAGAGGTCTTATTGAGTAGATCCTTTGAGTCAGAAGGCTTCATGGATGAAGAGCTATGAGAGCGGGTCTTCTTCAGTTCACTCTTCTCTGCATCGGTTGCATCTGCTGTCAGCGTCTCCTCACCAGCGGAGAACCGATGAGGGTTTAGTCCTTTGAGTTTCAACGGGTCCCTTCCGAAGAGTTTCGGAGAGGGAAGGGGCTTCAGAGACTTGAAAGGGTCTTTCTTCTGAACTTCTGATGCATTCCCCTCCTTCTGAGTTGGAGCTGGGTCTGGAGGCCTCAGCTGGTTTACTGAAGGCTTGGGAGAGACCACGGTTGGCTTGTTTCCACTGATTGACGATCTGCGTGTGAGTTCTGCTAGCCTTGATGAGATGTCTAACTTTTTGGGTTCAGGTTCTTGTGGGTTTACAGAAACAGATGGTATGTTGTGAGTGGCTCTGCTTGGATGAGGCTTATCCAAAAGGTCTGGCTTCTTTTCAACTGGCTCTGTGGTTTTGAGTGATGATTCTGTCCCCATCCTTGAGGCATTTCTCTTGGCAGCCAAATCTTTAAAATACTGTAGCCGACTAGCTGGATCATTCATATTCAATGATGATTCTTGTTCAGTTTTCGAAGAACCTGTAGTGACATTGGAGGGCACTGAATTCTTCATGTCTTGGCTAGCTTTTTGAAATGTGTCTTTTTGTTCTTTAAAATGGGTCTCTTCTTTCTCTTTGTCCAGCTGTTTCTGCCTATCATCATCCTTGTCTTTCTCCTCAGTCTTCCGCCTCCATTCAAAAGGCTCCCGGGTGAAGGACGCCCTCTTCTCAAGAATCTGAGCTACTATAGAGGAGGTGCGGAGAGGGTCTAAATCCTCATCTTCTTCTGTGGCTGGCTTAAGACCCAGGCCACTGCTATGCTTCTCCACCTTGGAAGATGAAAAAATAAGGGAGGAGCGTAGACGAGAGCTTCGCTGGAGCATTGGGTTGACGCGTGAGCGGAATGAATCGTGCTTGGAAAGGGTGATCTCTGGACCCTCCACATCTACTGCTACTTCCCTTGTTCCAATTCTATCACTCTCCATGCCAATTTCATTATCTCTTTCTTTCTCCATTACATATTGATTAAAGTTAGTGCTTGAGGACAGCAGGTCCCTGGTCATTTTTGGGCCAGAGTCTTTATCGCTGTTCTCAGGTAAAATGGGTTTCCCAAAACGTGGTCTCAGAATATCTGGTCTGGATTTAGAGGGTATTTCCTTCATCCCAAAGCGAGGTGCAGAACCTTCAGGATCAGCTACATGTTGAGATGCTGGAGTGTCATCAAACGCATCTGGGCCTATTGCTTGAGGTAGGCCTTCCTCTCCGCCATCCTCGTAAGTGTTGAGATAGGAGTGTATTCTCCAACTCCTCATGCCCTGTCTGGCGCTTGGGTCTTGATCCCGCTCCTGTTCAGACTGCTTCGGGAATTGTTGTTTCTCTGGAGGGTGGGGCTGCGTGGGAGAGTTCTGGCATGCATAGGCTTGGCCTATGGTGGGCCTCTTGTGTGATGAACCTCCTTCATATCTCCCTGCTGCATGAAGTCCCTGGAGCCCTTCAGGTCCTTTCAGGTCATCGGATGAGAGGTAGTCTTGACTGTAGCTTCCAATGGCAAGCGGTTCCAGTTCAGATGGGAAGCTTGAATCTGAATGCTGATCTATGGCGAGATTTGAAGCATACCTTCGGATTCTGTCATATTGTCCATGGCCCGATTCAGGTCCCAGCCCCTCGTGGTAGTAATGCCGTGGTTGGGACTCCTCCCTGTAAAAAACAAAGTTAATTAAATAATATTAACATTGGGCTACTCATCCTCCTATTGCATCCCGCAAGACCAAATTGTCTTATTTGTATTTTAGCACTTAAATTACAAATACACCAGAAAAGTGATAGCAAACTCTAATATAATTCGACCAGACAATGGGCAATATGATCAATAAATCAACAAACCTCTGATAATCAGTCTCATCCAGATTATTCATGACTCGGTGTTTCATGAACTGCTTTGAAGACGAGTAGTTCTCCTGGGTTCCCTCTGCGTAGCTGTGTCTCTTGAAGCCACTAGAGCTCACCTCCATCTGTCTGGAGACTATGGACCTTCCCTGCTCTAGGAACGATTGCTGTAGATGAAACTGCTGCTGTGCATACTTTCCAATTGTTATGCCGGCCGTAGGTTCCATTGAGTGTCGAAAGGGGTCATTCCTTCGAAACGCAAGAGGATTCCGATCGGAGTCTCCGTAGGAGAAAGCAGAGGAAAGCTCTGTTTGTCGAAGAAAACCCCTGGTGCTTCGCAATGACTGGGATCTCTTCAAACCAAACTGGCTGCTTAGATAATTACCAGTGCCGCTGATTTCTGAGTTGCCAAGTGGCACAATGGATTGGTCGATAATCAGAGGCTGTGACTGAGCAAAGAGAATACGAAACTCTTCATCAAAGCTGGTGACGAGCTCCCCGAGAAAGAGGTGGGCGATGCATCGGTGTATCTTCTCATAGGACCACATGAAGCTGTAAGACATGACGATAGGAAGGAGGAGATTATTCATATAAACTTATGTAATCACAGAGCTTTCAGAAAAAAAAGTTATTTAGCCTGGGAGTATTATATTATTTTAATCAATAAAGAATCACATAGCAGAAATTGAAAGTGACATGAAGGCATTATTTAGCTTTTCTTACCTGTAGTTCCCACTGATGACAGCTCTGCAGTCAGCCAATAGGAAGCGGTCTTTTACCTGGCCCTTAAAAGATTTTCCCGTTCGGCAGTAATATGTTATTCCTGCCACCGTCCTAACACGCATCATCTGTAACAACCAGAATTAAACACAAAGGCACCATGTTATGAAGTAGGAAAGTACTGGGATAAGTTGTATAACAGGTTAATAAATGACATGTAGGTTAAAAGGTAGCAGGAGACAATGTCCCTATATCATTCACCCAGTAGTATATGCAATTTCAACTCACATGAATCAAGTCCAAGTTAACTCTGCAGTTGTTCACCATGGCGACAAAGTGATGGGCGTTCTGCTCATCCAATAGAATATAGACAGGGACGTGGCGGGCTGCGGCATCCAAGAGGTCAGAAAAAATGTCTACATCCGTAAAGATGTCCATCACCACAGCAATAACCTGGGGCAAAAACAAACAGGAAAGGGTCAGAGGCATTAAACTTGACATTAAACAAAATATGAGCGTTAACATTTTAGAGGGAAATGGGATTTCCTAGGTCACTTTAAGCATGCAGTTTTAACTATTACATTATTATATTTGAATGATCCCAAACTTCATCTGTACATGAAGACATCAACAGTTCAGTACAAAGTAATGAGTAGGTAAGAATAGGTATTAACAAGCTCTTATATGACATGTCTTCACATGCACAGATATTGGCTCTGTATTTGTATTAACATTTGTTATTGAAGTGTGTTTTTAATATGAATATAATTGAATATAATAATTCTGTAACACATTCATATTCAGCACATCTATTTGAATTGTGCCCAACCATTTTTTTCTGATCTAATATCCACCACACTTTATTTGCAACCTTATCCCTTCAGATAGGGCTTGGAATTTTAGGAAAACATTTATATCACATTTAACATCACAATATCCTTGAGGTAAACCCATTTTGAAATGGGTAAATGTAGGGTACAAAACTGCATGAAGCCAACAGGGCTAACGTGGTAACATGAAAAAAATGTACTTGCACAAATGCAAAATACAATTTGAGGGATTTTTTAATGGATTATTCTTTTGGATTATTTATTGATTATTATTTTTATTTTTTTACTATGACTTGAGGGACTTGTGTGAACTTTTTAGACTGAAGCCCAAAGCACACACAGCGTGAATTTCAGTTAATATTTGTAATGCAACCCAAAAAAGAAATAGAATCATCTTGTTTTAATGGAGCAAAGCACACATGTAGCGGGGCTGTATTTTTTCACTTCCTTCGTATAGGACTCAAGTCTACTTTGGCAAAAAGTCAGCTTAAAGCCCTGGAAGCCAATATCTTAATTTCATGACAAAGCGGTGCCATTCGTTCAAAGCAATGATCCATGTCAATTTATTCTAAGAACCTGCTCAATATTCCTTATTGGATGCTTTAGATAAGACAAGGTTCCTCAACCTGCTTCATGCTACCTGCATTCGCAGGCTAAGACAAGACAACACTATGAGTCATAATGACAGGAGAGGAGACATTTCTGCACACACAGAAAATGGACCGCAGACAAAACACTAAAAGCTACACAAACCGGTATAACGGCTCATGGCATTTGGCGCTGCAGGTTAATTATTTATTTTTTTATGACTATGACAGTATAAGTGTTGTGGCAATAAGAAGCTATAGTCTACCAATGCCAGAGTATGCCTTAGAGATAGCACTTGATCTGTACACACTGTACATATGCCACAGACTGATGAATTGGACTGACAGTATCTATACGCCTGATTAAACCTCCAAACCGACTGCTTTTGCCTAAACCAGAAAGACAAGTTTCTTTCACCCACTCACTTACATGATGTGCATTCTTGATGAGCCTCCTGGCCTGTTCCTTGATACTGGGCATCTCAGGTTCCGAGGGGTTGACCAGGGTGGTGACCTCTGTCGGCCCTATGAAGCTGTGCTGCTGCAGGGGCCATCCCAGGTCCAGGCCTGGGGCAGCCAGGTCCGAGTGTACTGGCCAGTAGGTGTCAGAAGATCCATCGTCCTCCATAGCTCCCTCATGGTAGGTCAGCTCTGGCACATTTGCGGACTGGCTCTGGCTGGGATTCTGGATGGTGGACTTGATATGTTCGATCTCTGGCCGTGCAAGAAAGTCTACCACGTCGGCCGTCTGGAGGAACTCATAGTAACCCTGATAAGACATTAAACATGCAAGTCTTGTTTACACATATAGAAAATGAGGGAAGGTCAAAGAACTCAAAAGCATGAAGAATAGGATTTTTCTTTCCTTTTTTCATTTACTTACATGACCCACTGAGTGGTGGAGAGGATTTGGACCATGCAAAATTAATATATTCATGATGATATAACAATAATAAACAGATATAGCAATTTCTTCAATTGGTAGCATTGTGCTATCAGTGTATTAGTGCAGATTGGTCCAGACTTACAGGCTGAGACGTGATATTTAGTCACATGTTTTCAACATCTTTGGTTACCTGTACAAGACGCAATATTATTACCTGGACATCATCTTCGATCAGCGCATCGATGGCCAGGCGGTACTCCTCACGATAGTGTGGGGGCAGGTAGTTGGGGTCGAGAGGGTTATCGCCAATTGATGAACTTTGAGATCGGTGCGCCATGGTTGGAAGAGAGGTTGGGGTCACAAGTCAGAGTTCAGGGGGTGCCATCAGGTAGGGGAAGGGAGGAATTTGAACCTAAAGGTAAAAAAAGACAAAAAGGTAAAATGAGGATTCTCTAGTAATGACTACTTACAAACTATGTCAACGAGGATAAGGAAATGGCGAAGGAGAATATTAAAATATAAAAGGGTCACAGGAGGGTATTATGGCCTAGTAAACATAATAGATGAGATGGTTTAATGGAACTTACTCATTTCACCACACCTGATGACCTTATTTGAATAGGAAATAAAAACGTACCAAGCAACGATTTGGTTAATAAGCAGAGGGGATCAATAAGCAAGCTGTTACTTGTGTGATTCAAGTGCTGCAATGTACAGTGCGAAAAGGAACCTCAACCGAAAAAGAGTGAATTATAATTGTCCTGGTTATTGTTTGATGTTTTTAAGACTAACTTTCCATTCTACCATATCGTACACTGTTACTTAGACTCCCAAAAGGGAAGTACGAGGAGTGAAAACATTGTCCTGACCTCCTAAACAAAGCAGCCATTGTTGTGGAGGCAAAAACAGTATAAAGATAACGTGTCGCTGTAGCACACCTAGCTCCACATATGTATACAATAATAGAACGACACTATGTCAGACCAACACATTTCTAAAACTCTACAACACTTAGGTGACTTTGTACAGATACACACTTTGTAGAAAATATCTAACTATTGCTTATTCATATTCCCTATGGACAGATTTTTATGCAGAGAACCTTCATGTGAGTAGTTGTTAATTACTATACAATTATACTACTATATGCACTATAGTATTGCACACACTGTAGTATTCTGTAGTATTCTGTACACATCAACATTGTAGTAGAACGAAAAGTCAACCTTGCGATATCACCAATGATTCGTGGAAATTGAATCAGGCACATGAGCTAACGGCAGATAAAGGTCAAGAGGAGGGGCAAATTCACAGAATCGGACACATACAATGGTGAGGGGAAGACAAAGCACAAAGAGCAGGTAAAGCATCGCGAGAGTACCGAGAAAGGTGAGACATCTGGGGCCGTAAATAGCTGTCAGGACAGGTTTTCTCATATTTCTGTTGAGTAAACTTGTCATGCAGGTGTTTTGTGCTTTCAGTTGCTACCCATCTGATTATGCAGACTGTGGCACAAGAACTAAAACACATTTATGAGAAGGAATTTCATTATTTTCACAAATTCCAATGGGAAATTACTGAAACTATTAGGTAATATGACTAATATGAATACATGTATGCTCCTCAGAACATTGCAGCCTGTGATAATAAAAACTGGAAGTGTTTTTTTGAGTTACTCTCACTGTTTGCTACTTGCTACTGTTGCAGTCTGTCTGACTGCGGGAATTAAGAAAATGCCTGAACAGGCAGTGAAAGGTGAAGGGTGTGTCATAGCCCTATGTGGTCAGAATGGGCGAGTGAGCGGTGGTATTCTAACATGTACACGTTTAAGAATTGAACATGATGTGTGCAACATGTATTCCACACGTTAAATCTGTAATGAGAGGAAAGGCTTCTTGTCCAACCGCGCGGTCAAAGGGGAAGCACTGTTGTATGAGTCACAGCCTAGCCTAGTCTGGCCTGAGGCTAACTTGCTACATGCCTGTGATTCATCCGCTAGCATATTGGCTAACATCCTGGTGCCTGAATCACTTTCTACCACATAATTACATGTTGTGGTATGCTGTGCTGATTTCAGAGCAAAGTTCCATGGTGGAGTAAAACCAGCCATCTGCAGACCATATTCTTGAAGTAACGAATACGGCGAGCATCAGAATTATCATGAGCAACAAACTTCTTCTTCAAGATGTGTGCTGATTCAACAGGACATAGTGTACCTGTGCAGGTAAAACAACAAGTTCAGTGAGAGATATGTCCTCACATGTGGTACTGTGTAATGTGTAAAGAATGTCCCTCGTCATGCAAATCTTACAGGTACACGGTCACAGTGGAGTGCTTATCTCACTGAAGCACCTTTATGGTTATAATTTTTAATTAATTTGACTAATGCGAGTGGCTCGATTAGCAAGACCGGATGTTTGGGGTGGGTTCCAAACTTCCTTCTTTACTGACCATTGAGTGTCAACAGCATGTTGATAGCAGACCGTGTTCACTGCACCCAGACTGACTAGTTTGATATCCAAACACAATGGATATGCTTTGTTGGTCGCCATGGCAACTGGGTTTCAAACTGACGACAATGCTGTGAGACACATGGAGATAAGGATCACTCTTCTTTCTCCTCTTTCAGATATGACCATGTGTTTCCCTAGGGGGAGGGCTGGGTGGAGTACTTACATGTAACGTAAATAGTCTATTTAAACCACCAAACATTTTAGAATCTCAGTAGGCATAAACAAATTCCACTTTATTGTAGGGTAGTAATCACAGCATCCAGCCAGTGTTTTCTTCATGGAGCATGCAAATGAATCCTCCTTGCTTACTGTCCTTTCAACTGTATCGCAACACGTCAACTCAAGAGCAAAGGCGTTGTGACAACCACAGCAGTCAAAAAATACAATAGCCAAACGAGAAACAAAAAAAACTTTCTCTCAACTTCTTTCTCTTAAGATATGTGCTTCTTATTCATTTGATGGTATACTGTAGGCTATTTGCTGTCAAGACTGACCATTTTCTTAAAATGTACTGTTTGTTATAATCGAAAAACCCCAATTAAAATATTGTTTAAAAAGATGATTCTCTCTCACACATACACACACACACACACACACACACACACACCCAGAGCTTAACACACCTTGCTAAATAAACAGTATTACCTATCGGCCTTATCCACCAGTCCAGTTTTACTGTTGAATTATTCTGTCTGTAAGTACTGTGATAAAGGAAACATTGAAACAGGATGGGATTTGGATGGGTGAAACTGAAGCCTGTTGCTGTTGGGACCTTTTAGTAACTAGATCATAATCATAAACACAAACACTGAGATAAGACTGGAGACAGTACGAATCATCGCCTCCCTTTTTCTCCCTCGCTGTCTCCACTATAAGTACAATAACCTGAATGTCAACTACACGGCCAGCCTCTCGCCAATAGCCTCTAATTGGAAACGCATGGAGACTAGGCCAAAGGTGTATGCGTGTTATATAATGAGTTATATAATGAGTTCTATAATATATCTATAATAGATCTATAATAGTTATATAGTGAGTTCTATAGTAGAGGACATTTTGTATTCTCTGAATTGACAGCCTGTGCTGTAACTAAATTAAACACGTGTTAATAATAGCGTGAGTGTTTTTGAGCCATTGTGTCTCACTATTAATAGGCCTACCAAGTGTGTACTTTTGGTAAAAAGAAAAGAAAAGGTTCTGCTAAACTTTATAATCCAGCTAGATGTGTCAAGGAATAAGGCTCTAGAGCTGTTTTATTTTGAGACAATTTGAGGTTATAATGAGGTGATTATGATTTTAGGGTGTTCGTAATATACATGTAATAGCCATCAGTAATAGACATGTGAATGGAGTAATAATTAAAACGGTATTGCTTGTTGTAAGTTGTAATTTGACTATGGCCTTTATTTGTATTAATAGGTGAAAATATATAGGCCTATGTCATTTCATTCATTTTCCATTGTACGCAAAATGTTAGTTGAAAATAGATGAATATAGGCCTACTTGCTATATATTGCACCACAACTAGAAACGCCGATTATATAGTGAGTAAAAAAAATCCACAAGTAGGCCTAATAATCCACAAGTAAGGCGTTAACAATTCTCCAACGTGACGAACCGTAGTCTTCAGGTGTCTAGAATATAGACATTGCATAGAATAGAATCGACCAAGTTGGAATATAATATGCCTAGAATGCAAAATCATTTGCCATTGATAGAAGTTAGAAGTTCAGTTGAATAGCTTTTATTTGCCCGTATTCTTCAATTGTCTCACCCTGCCGAAAGCAACTTTGAGGCTTCCTTGTCTGCTCCGCTTTCCTTTTTTTACGCACCGATGTGTAGGCTGTAGCTTACCTCAGATAGATCCAGTTACGAGTCGTCTTTGCCCCCGCATACGTTCCCTTTCGTTGTGGACAACTCCACCCTAAAAGACCCAAGACCCCTGGCAAGTCGTCGTGCACTTTTAGGTCCGTCCTGTGGGCAGATATCTGCGCGGGTAGTATCCCGGACCTGCCGTTCCGGCGCCGCAGTCAGAAAATGAAGGAGTTTCGCCGATGGGGAGCCTTCCCGTCGGCGAGGCTCCTCCCCCTTTCCTGTTGATTACCGACTTCTCAACATTATTGGAAGTTGACTTCGAGTGGTATATTTTTAAAAGTTTCTCGTAGTTGATCAAAAATAACCTACAAACTCATAATCAACAACAACAACAACAACAATCACACACGCTTGTTTGAAATACGACAAGGGATCAAATATTAAGGGGTTCGTCGCAACTTCATTGTGTTTTTTTCTTTAACGTGGAGCTTTTTCATAACGTGGAGTAGATGACTCACACAACACTAACAGCTCTCTCCGAGCATCAGAGAGGACTTTGTTCCTTACTTCACACGGACTCCTGGTAAAATGCAGATTCTTATGACTTCTCTTCTCCCTCTGTAATGGGGGAGGCTATTGTGGAGATCCTTTGACACTTCCCTACACTTCCAGGTTGTTCCCGATCTAATTTTCTTCCTTTCTTGCTTTGTTACACAGATGTAGCTTTACATACATCTCACATAATGACATGGTGTAAGTACAGATGTACAGATGATTCATATGGACTACACATGATACGACAAAAAAAGGAATGTTATCACATCTATGTGGATGGGTGTGCATGCATGGATTTTCTGAGGGGTGGCCTTTGTTCTGAAAGGTGTATCAGTTGGAACACGCCCTTTTTATGGCCTGTGATAGCAACCAACAGGTACACACACAAACGCATGGACACATGAAAACTTAAAGCCAGGGCGTGTCTCAAGTTTGGACAGGACAGGACACATACACACGTACAGGCACACATAACCCAGCCACACATAGGCTAAACCACACATGAAAAAACACCTAAGTGAAATAAATATAGGCAATAAGATCACAGTTTTAGATGCAATGCAAGAGTCTTCAAGTTATTTTTGATGGGATTGCTACTAGTAGGCTATGCTTGCTTTGCTGGTGCACACACCGGTCGGTACAGAGGCTAGAAACGAGGGTGCGGCATCTAGTAGGAATGTGCTCAGGGCGTCCGACCACACCCAGCACCCCCTCCACCAGCGTCCTCTCACCGGTTCCAGCTCTCTCTCTCTCTCTCTCTCTGCGTCACCTGGCAGCCTGCACCCTCAGGTTTGGGCATGTGTTGAGGTGACAGGTAAATCCAGGCCTGGATTCTGGATTCTTAAAACAAAGTAATGGAACAGGGTAGGTATCTCAGTGCAACCAGGTGGTAATCTGTACAGTTCTCTCTGTTTCTCTTACTCTCCTTCACAGGGCCACATCTTTCCGGCCCCTGGATTTTCCCAGCATGCTTTACTCGTTGTGTCATGTCACACCTGAGTATAAGGTGACTCCACAGAGCCTG
>OMNO01031389.1:9748-28948 GCA_900303215.1 Trachyrincus scabrus | reverse complement strand
AGACTAAACAACTAAATAATGCAGCGTGTTGAATGCAGTCACTTTACTACATGACATACGCCAAGTCAACATTGTCATCCTTTGTGATTAGTCTCAGTAACACTTCATGATTATAACCTGCTCCAGAGCAGGTTATGTTCGAGATAACAGATCAACACGTATAAAAGCACCGCCTACTGACCAATCATTTATCTTGGAAAATGGCATCCCCATTCCTATAAGATCCCGTGGACCATCAGGCATGAATAGTGAGAAGGTCTCTTTAGGAAGGCAACTTCCTAAAGACTTTTTAGAGACCGACAAAACCCTTTGGCTTCCTGACTCCCTGATGAGTATCTATATAAACATATCGGAGGGAATGGCTTATCTTTATCAGCTTCTTGAGCCGTACGTTGCCAGTGCGACACGTCCAAGGTTGAATGACTGGTTTGAATTATATTGTTATATTTGTTGTTAATTTGCTCTAAAATTGGCTAACATTGCCTTACACACCATAAGAATATATCTAAGCAACACATTCATTTAATAGAATACACAATTGTAATTATAGTCAGATCTAGCCTACTGGTGCCTTAATGATGGGGCAGTGATATTGATAAGCCTATTAACTTAATTACGCATTCACACAGTCTGAATTTTTTAGCCAGCTTTCCTTTCCCTGTTAAGGTTATGGTCTAGGAACCCCAAAGCAGTACACCGGAGATGTAGATCAATGACAAGGTTTTAATGTTGTTTAAGGGAACAGAATAGCAGGGCAGATATTCTGATTTCCATATACAACAAGCAGGCGGATACAACCAGGAAGATCGAGTAGAACCAGAAGACAGGCAGGGGTTCGGCAACAGGCGTGGTAGTCAGATGAGCAGGGGTTCGGCAACAGGCGTGGTAGTCAGATGAGCAGGGGTTCGGCAACAGGTGAGGTAGTCAGATGAGCAGGGGTTCGGCAACAGGCAAGGTAGTCAGACAGACAGGGGTTCGGCAACAGGCGAGGTAGTCAGACAGGCAGGGGTTCGGCAACAGGCGAGGTAGTCAGACAGGCAGGGGTTCGGCAACAGGCGAGGTAGTCAGACAGGCAGAGGTTCGGCAACAGGCGTGGTAGTCAGACGAGCAGGGGTTCGGCAACAGGCGAGGTAGTCAAACAAGCACGGTAACAGAGAGTGACTACGCTAGGTTAATCAGACGATCTGACAAAGAGTGGATGAAAGAACAGGGTTTAAATACTGCATGGTGATTGGTTGATGGGTCACAGGTGTGTAACGTAGATCAGGTGAGGTGATTAGGATGACGACATCAGGGAGGAGCAGGAACCTGCCGCCACGCCCACCAACACATATAACACAAAGACAGACAAGACAAACAGGGAGAACCGACCACTAGCTGCCACTAGGCGGCAGAAGTGGACTGCGTAACACTTCCTGCATTTGGCAGCAGCAACTGTATTGCTTTTAGCATGGATTATATTTTTAAATTCTTCATATTTGTTTAATATTATAGTTTGCTCATCTTGGGTAAAATATGCAACTCTGGTACTCCTCCATGTTTGCGATTGGTCATATGGTGCAAACACCAGCCCTTTTATGTGAAGGCGCTCATAGCTAGATTGGGAAAACCTGAGTTCACTTAATGAATAGAAACCACCGTCGTGACACCGATTATGCGTGATTTCGGTTGTTAGGCTTAGTGAAGCCAGCTAACAAAACTATACCCTGGGTATGTTGAACTTGCTTCATAGTATAGGTCCGTGGACAGAGTCCCTTCATATTCAGAGTATGGGGTGGATTTGCTATTCCCTAACTCAGTGTTCCCCAACCTCTGTGTCGGGACCCCACTTGGGGTCGCCTGATATGCATATGGAGTCACTGGAGACGTATAAGCTATACATAATAGATTTTTTACATTAAAAAAAAAGTAAAAGGCTTGAAAGTTGTCATAAATGTTCTGTATATACAAACAGTCTGGCTAATGATTTGTAACCAAGAGTGAACTACTACTAATCACTTAGTGTGGTGCGAAGCGTATATGTTCACTGGGACATGGCGTAGATAGATCAGACCTAAAAATGGGGTTACGGGCCAAAAACGTTTGGGAACCACCAACTGCTAAGCATCTGGGGTTGTTGAATCTGGTGTTCTTCTCTGGGCAACACCTGTGTTGTGATGTTTGATGTAAATTATGTAAATTCAAAATCCAATCGATTTATTGAAGGGAAAATAATACATCCAACAATACATTCAGCATTCACTATTCAACACATTCAACTCAAATGGCCTTCTTGACATAATGACTCGAGAGACAGACTCTTTTGTCCATGGATTGGCTTGGCATTGGAACACTCAATCACTGTTCAGTATTTTTCTCCATTCATATCCCTTTCCTTTCAATGCCTTTGTTTCTTTATTGAATCCATAATTGCCTTTCTTCTCCTTCATCTGTGCGCCACCTAACCAGCGGGATGTGTGGAACTTCGGGATCTGTTCACTTGCATGCCTGGGGGTTTCCTGTCCTCCCACTGAGCCAGGTTTCTGTTTTTACTCACAATCTGGCAATGCAACATTAAAACTTTGAAACAGTAGCCCGAGGACAAACTTACTTGCCAACCCTTGACTTACACTCTCTTTCCAGCTGAGTTATTCACAACTGTCTCAAAGATGCCATGAAACTCAATTCAGAGCGTATCTCGCTGTAAAACAAATAAAATAAATAAAGCAGCATATTAAAGAGATACTGTGTAACTTTTCTTTGAGAAACAATTGGAGGATGCACTGTTGATTTTAATTGCAATGTTGACAATATAGACGGGACTCATTTGGAACCTCATGTTCACTGAAGGAAAGTGTATTGGTTTCTCCTCTGCTTTAGCTGCCTGGATCAAGGTGCATTGGAAGTGTACTTAAGGTCAACGGTGGCTTGAGTGCTCTGTTTGTAATTAATAGGGGCATTCGTCAGGGCTGTTTTTTGTCTGGGATGCTCTATTCGCTAGCTAATCGAGTATTTCCTGTGCAGAACCATGAATATCTGGTGTAAGGACCATTGTCCTGCAAAATGGTTTGGAAAATATCTCTGGTGAGCTGGGATAAAAGTACAGCGATAGTGATGGGAATGTGGCAGACTGAGGCACCAAGGTTATCTGCTTTCATGGTCCTTGGCTTGTGGTTTATGGGCCAGAAAGCATTCTAGTGGCTATCCTTTCTGATCAAATAATACAATTGTTCATTTTATACTTAAACTTAACCATCCTCAATTTCATACCTAAACATAACCGTTTAGAAGTTATGTATTCAACTAATGTGTCATTTTATTAACGTAATATTATGTGAAAAAGCTTAGCACCCATAATCTCCTACAGCATTTGCTTTATCTCTATGCCACGTTTTTAGAGGAGAACCAAACCCCAACACCACTTGTAGATTTCTTTGCATTAGTGTGAGGGACCGAACACAAGCAACATAAATGCAGGTAGTTTTAACAGGGGATTTATTTCACCCAAATAAATACAAAAACAGGTAGTGAAGAACCGATAACAAAAACATATCTGATATAATATAAAAATGAATGAATGAATGAGGCTTGTAAGAACTGATAAGATGCTAAATGTAATAACTGTGCATAATGTAATAAAATAAATGTAATAATAACATGTAATAATAACATGTAATAAAAACTGCTAAGTTAATAACTGGTTGATAATGTAATAAAATAGCTGAGCAGATAACGTAATAACTTTTGGTGAATAATGTAATACATTATTACATTATACGTAAGATTAAATTATCAAGCAAGTAAAATATTTTTGTTTTAATAGTGTAATAATTGTGTTCCATTATGAAAGAAGTCAATTCATTATTAATTAACAAGGTAATTGATTCAAGGTATTTTGGAACAACACAATAAATCACTATTTTAATGGTTTTTAATGTAACTCAAGGCTGAAATTGTAGATTACATATTATTTGTATTACACTATTTCAGATGTAATCTGATGTAGCTATATTCATGTGATTCAGTAGACCCTTTTACCCACAACAACTATTATTATGGCTGCGTACAAATCTAGTATGGGTGGCCCCAGCAGGATTCTTAACAAAACACTATACAACACACCAGGGTCTTACCATGTCATGCTAAACATATATATTATTTTCAATTAAACAACTCGGGACACAAACTTTTTGTGAAATAACAAAATATATTTCTATCAGCCTAGTTTAAACAAAAATAATTGAAAATTTTAAACTGAATTGGCAGAGAAAAAACTCTGCCTTTTTTATGAAGCCCCTCCATGTCAATTTTAATTACAGTCATTTATTAGCAAAGGCGCCGGGGATAAGGCACCGGCATGAAATTCATCAGGAAAAATGGATAAACACATCCGTCGAATGAAAGGGAAGTGTAGGAAGAGGGACGTCGGCGTCATTGTCGAACTAAATCTTCTGAAAGTCTTCCTGCTGGCAGGGATTTGTGCTTAATTATAACCTTGTTTACGCCTGCGGAAACGCACACAGGCACACATGTATGCATACAAATACATAAACCACCACACCAGTATACAGGGTGAATGTAGTGCAAATATGTACAGTTATCCATGATTCATGCATGAATAACGTTCTGGTGAAGTGAACAAAACACACTGTGTATTGACAAGATAGATATTTGTCGATTTATATCGACAACTGTAAATGAGCGTGTCTTTTCTTATGCATACTTCTGTGGTGATGTGTAGGCCTATGCATGTGTTATGCACGGCTTCTCCACATAATCTGAATTCTCATAGAAGGTATACCCTCTGGATTATCAATCATGGTTTGAGTTCATATTTTGAGGCTGGATTGGTGAAGGTCTCTCTTGTAAGATTTATGAGATGGAAGTGCACTTCAAGGGGCTGTTAGCTAGACAAAGACCTGTCAGTACACCTGTGAAAGTAAATTTTTCATCTCCGGCCACCCTGAAATCTGTTTTCAGGGACCGAGGCTTATGGTGTAAAAAAACAAAAAAGCATTTGGTAGAAACTTCAGTCTTTTCTTTTTTGACAAATACTGACAGGAGATAAGAGCTGGAGGACCATTGACCATTATGGGAAATGTAAGAGCGGCATCTGGTTGGGTCAGGGATGCCCGCCCATTCATTTTAAATGTTGTTTTAATCCATTTCTATTAATAATCCATTTAGTGTCACGCCGTCAACTTCTGCCACTGACAGAGACTAGCTGCCACTAGGCAGCTAGTCTCAGTCTCTCCCTGTCTGTCTTGTCTGTCTTTGTGTTGCATGTGTTGGTGGGCGTGTCAGCAGTTCCAGCTCCTCCCGGATGACATCATTCCAATTACCTCCACTGATCAGCGGTCACACACCTGTGGTTAATCACTTCATCAGCACGCAGTATTTAAACCCCGACTTTCCATCCATTCATCACCAGATCGTTGTTTATACTAATCCAGTTAGTTACTTCTCGGCTCCTTTGATATTTTTATAATCAAAGTACTTTTTCTAGTAGTTGATGACTAAACTGATCTCTACTATGTAGACGCAATCTCCATTACCCACCTGCTCATCTGCCTGCCTACCTGCCTGCTGTATGTCTGCCGGTCCCACCCCGCCCCTAGTTCTCTTCCCTCCATACGCAAACCTTTTGTTCCAGCACCCGAGCACTACGACAGCGACTTGGGTGCCTGTAGAGCTTTTTTAGTTCGATGTTCATTAGTTTTTATTCCTCTGATCTCGGATTGCTTACCTGCTCGGGTCGCTTAAAGGAGTGGCACTAGCCTGGGCATCAGCTGTGTGGGAGACCCAGTTGGCAAGTTGCTTCTCGTACACAGACTTTACCCAGGAGATGCGGAGGGTTTTCGACCACACCGTCCGAGGCCAGGAAGCAGCCCAGCGTCTTCTCTCCCTACACCAGGGGTCCCACAGTGTGGCGGCCTTCGCCATTGAGTTCCGGACTCTCGCGGCTGAGAGCGGATGGAATAGCGAGGCTCTCCAGGGCGCGTTTCGAAATGCGCTGAGCGATTCTGTCTGATGAGTTGGCGTCCCGGGAAGAAACATTGGACCTCGAGCAACTTGTCACACTTGCCATCAGAATTGACAATTGTCTCTGCGAACGTCACAGAGAGAGAAAGACCAGGCCACAGTTTTCCGCTCCTGGTTCCTCGTCTACCACCCACCATCTTTTAGGGATTCCATGTTCCGCCGAGTTTCCCCTGACTGCTCCAAGTCAGAGCCCATGCAGCTGGGCAGAGCTCGCCTCACTTCTGAGGAACGGGCTCGCCATATTAGTTCTAGATCCTGTTTGTACTGCAGGCAAAGTGGAATTTTTTTAGAAAAATGCTCGGTCCGTCCAGTAAAAGAGCAGACTCGCCAGTAAAAGGAGAGATACTGGCAAGTCGAGCAGCATGTGACTCTCCTATTCGTCCCCAGCTCAATGCCACCCTCTTGTGGCGCAGGTGCCGATGAAAGCTTCATCGATCAGGGGGTGGTAGAGCAACTGGGCATTGCAGAGCTACTAGACTCCTCTCTTGACGCTAAGGCCCTTAATGGGATGCCGCTTGCGCGCATTAAACACAAGACAGTTCCCCTAACTTTATTACTATCTGGCAATCACCAGGAGGTTATTTGTCTTTACATTTTAGATTGTCCCCAATCTCCGCTGGTGCTAGGTTTCCCATGGTTGCAAGCTCATAATCCTCAGATGGATTGGACCTGTGACGATCGTGTTGATGTTGGACATGGAGGGTAAGCAGCTCGGCCGTCTCATGGGCTGTGGGGAGTTTGGGGAGAGCGACAAAGTGTGCAGCTTTGGAGAAACGGTCTACTATGGTGAGGATGGTGGAGTTACCTTGGGACGGGGGCAACCCGGTGACGAAGTCGAGTGCGATGTGGGACCAAGGGCGACCGGGAACAGGCAGAGGACGAAGCAGACCAGCTGGGGGCCGATGGGAGGTCTTGCCACGAGCACACACAGTGCAGGCAGCGACGAAGGCTCGGGTGTCCCCATAGATGGCCACCAAAAGTGTCTCCGGAGGAGTGACAAAGTGCGACCCACCCCTGAATGGCAGGCAATCCGGGATGTGTGACCCCACTGGAGGACCTTGGAGCGGACAGAATCAGGTACAAACAGACGGTTAGGAGGGCCGTTACCTGGGTCAGGTTGGGTCTGCTGGGCCTGCTTCACCAGCGTCTCGATCTCCCAGGTAACTGCAGCCACCACGCAGGAGGACGGGAGGATGGTGTCCGGGTTGGGTGGAGCCTCTTGGGAGATATACAGGCGGGAGAGGGCATCAGGCTTAACGTTGCGGGATCCCGGACGGTAGGTGAGGGTAAAACGGAACCGCCCAAAGAATAGGGCCCAACGAGCCTGACGCGAGTTGAGGCGCTTGGCCGACTGGATGTAAGCGAGGTTTTTGTGGTCAGTCCAAACCACAAAGGGATGTTCGGCCCCCTCCAGCCAGTGTCTCCACTCCTCTAGGGCTAGCTTCACCGCCAGCAACTCACGGTTGCCCACGTCGTAGTTGCGTTCTGCGGGAGACAGACGGCGGGACAGGAAGGCACAGGGGTGGAGCTTCTGGTCCGAGCCGGAGCGTTGGGAGAGGACAGCCCCGACCCCTGTGTCTGAGGCATCCACCTCCATGATGAACTGGCGAGAAGGGTCAGGGTGAACCAGGATGGGTGCTGAGGTGAAGCGCTCCTTTGTTGGAGCCAATTGGCTGAGGCCAATTGGCAATCAAGGAGCCAGAAGACAAAGAGGGACCACACACACATGGGACTCGAGAGAGCCAGGCAGAGGCCCCTCTCCAAGTTATTAGATATTCGGTTAACTCAGACATTGACATTATTTAATGGGCTTGTTACTTTGTATTCATTTATCCTCATCTCTGTTGCCAGGACCTGAAAGCCGGCAGAAGAACAGAACGCCACTGACACCACCCTTTTCCCTATCGTTGAAATAAAATGGATTTTAAGTTGATTTTCTCCACTGACGTCCTCATTTCTCCCATGTGGTCAGCTTTAGCGCTAGAGTTGCCACAGTGTGTGTGTGTGTGTGTGTGTGTGTGGCCTGCTGGTAATGTTCTGTATGTCTGCAGTGTTAGTCAAGCGACAGTGAACAGGATGGACGTGTGGAGGACACTGGACTTCGGGCTCATTTGTCACTTTGTCCCTTCCCTCTCATCACAGGCCATAAACTGCTTCCTTTTTTACATATTCCCATACAAATTACAGAGAATGATATATAATTCTCTTTTTGACTTGTCTATGTAGAGACAGACAGATCTGTCTGAATGACTACTGTAGCAAGTAAGTAGCAAGTGTAGCAATTGGCTGAGCAAGTGACTGATGGAATAGAAGCTTATCTTAAAGTGCAACACCCTGTTTATACAATACATACCATAGCAATAGAACAAGCAACAATACATGCAGATTAATATTACGCCAATAACAATTAAAATGTTTGAGGTTTTTTTTATTGCCGTGTTGCTCTGAAGCCTCGCCGTGATTGCTCGTCTGAACGGGAACATTGAAAGGACATATCCAGAGATTCTCTTGATTTCTCCTTGATTGCCAACTCCCCATAAGCTCCTTGAGGGTCATGGTTGCCTTCCTCACCTTTTTACCAGCACTGCTGAAATAGCTCCCTCCGTCCAGCTAGTCCTCTAGACCGGAGGTTCCCCAACACTGGACCTCATACAAATACATTGTATACAATTTTTTAAAAATTGCCACAATGACTTGTATTTAGTATTTATTAATTGAAATGTTTTTTTACAGTAAATTGTATATTTGTAAAAAAATGTTTGTGAAGATGCATGTCATAAGGAAGCAGGTAGGGGTTCGGCATCCAGCTCAACAATGCCTACGGGTAGACTGCGGACATTGGGGTTGGAACCCGGAACCTTTCAGTTGTGAGTCCAACACCTTACCACTATCCTGCTGCCTACTGGACCAGGGGATCCCAAACTTTGACATACCGTGACCCACCTGTGAAGCTTCGTTTGGCACAGGACGCACCACATATTGGTACAGTCTCCCCATTACCATGTCAAAAAAGTGAGATCCTTAAGATTTCTCAGTAAATATTGTTCATCAATGCAGTGTTCCCTTTTTCAGTCTTCAAACATGCTAATGATTAAATGTGACCCACTTGGTCCTCTGCTGCGACCCACTTATGGGTCCTGACCCACAGTTTGAAAAACACTGTACTAGACTATCCTGTCTCCTCAGTTGAATATTTGACTGATTATCAGATTTGCGTATCATTTCAAAATGAACATGAACTTATCCACACAAAACAAAAAACCCTAACTGAAGTGTTATTTGTTCTAGAAACACTGGGGTACACATACACTTTGTGTATGGTTGCATCAGCTCTTGACGCAGAGAGAATATTAAATCGACACCTCCAGTTAAAGTGAAGGCATGGATACAGCAAAGTACGCTGAGTAGCACACTGAGGACTCAGCGGCTGTCAAGTTTTGTGGAAGAAAACAACTCATTACCATGTGGTTCCCGCCAGGTCCACAAGTCAAGTGCGTTGCTAATAAATGGTAACTGCTCCTCGCCAACACCACACAGCATGCATAGGCCTACATAGCGACATTAGCACGGTGTGCACAGGTTACACCACATGGCACACAATGCATCATAGCTTAATTGAACTAGTTCACTTCATGTTTCATACACTCGAGCAAAATTCGGAGCGGTGAGAGGATTTGCAGCGGTTGATAAGGCTGGCGAAAAGAAAAAAAAAGACTGGTGTGTCAGCCTTGAGGAGTTTTTGAATGTGATTGGATGGACATTCCAGCAGATTGGTTGGTGGATCAGGGATCAACAGATTCCAATCAGCAGAAGGGGAACAGCTGTGCTCATCAGCTAGTGCCCAAATGACTCCAGTGTGAACAAAAGCAAGCAAGAACAATTCATCAATCATTTAATTTGATATAGTTAACTTGATATATATATATACATATATATATACTGGATATATATATATATATTGAAAATGTTATACGTAGCGAATACATTCATATGTGCATGATAGGTCTCTTAAGGACAGGAGGTTGGTCATTAACCAAACACTAGGATGCAGGTAGAGCAAAACACTGTAGCTGTTGTGTACTTACTGTGTCATTGAACACACTTCCTGTTACGTTCCATGCCAGGTATCTTTTCAATGTGGCCAAGCTCATATATGTAATGCACCTGATAAGGACACTTCCCCTCCTATCATTTCAGAGGGAGTGGACATGACGCACTACTCACTCTCACTACTGGGTACTCAGAGTCAAGACACCAGATCTCTCCCTATACCTGCCAGGAAACAGAGTCATTACAGAGATAAACCAAAGCCATTTACCCTCCAGTACATCTTGCATTACGACCCAGCGATGGTGACGCTGAACCTGGGTACGCTGGCTGCGCCGGTGGGTATTGTGCGGCTGCTGCAGGTGGTGTTCACCTGCATCTCCTTCAGCCTGGTGGCATCGGTGGGCTACAGCAACTTGTCCTACTGGACCTGGTGCATGTTCACCTGGTGCTTCTGCTTCTGCATCACCCTGCTCATCCTCTTCCTGGAGTTCACCTCCCTCAACGCGAGGCTGCCCATCTCCTGGGAGGACTTCACCGCCGCCTTTGCCATGTTGGCCACACTCATGGTGCGTTTGAACACAACTCTGTCTGTCGTGACATGTGATTGGTTGGTTACAGAGTGGTTGGTTCCTGTGGTTGGCTACTAATTCTGTTAGCAGACTTTTTTTTTATATCCGAAGGGATTTACAGGGAATTTAGATACAGGTAATTATGGAACAAGTAGGGGGTTAGGCAGCATCTTTGTCAAGAATGCATACAGGTAGTTGAAGGACTTTGGGGTAATCAAACACAGTAACTTATGGCTAGGGCGTCGAAACACCTTAGCTACTATGCTATTCTTCCCCTACATGTTGAGTCAGTGAATGAATGGGAGCTTTGCCGCCATTGGTTCATGTAGTCAGTTCTTAGTGATTTGCTTTGGGATGACGCAGTATAATGTGTATAAAGTTGTGTTAAGATAGAGAGAATAAAGGATTCTAAACTGTAATATTATCATACTAAATTCTTGCAATTTAGGTAGATTCTAAATTGCAATTAGCCAAATAAATATTAAAAATACATATTTGTTATGGTCATTTAACACAATGTGCTTTTATTCTTTTCTGAGAAGATAATTTTTTAGAAAATAGGCGCCATAGACCGTGATTATTGTTGGACAAAAGTAAGCTCATAATCAAACAAAAAAACAACAACCAGATGTCATCACCATAAAATCACTGGTATAAACAAAACAAAATGAACCATTGAGCTCTCTGTTTTAGGTGCTGGCGGCCTCAGTGATCTACCCATACTTCTTCACCTGCTCCTCGTGCGGTAGACAGATCGGTGCCACCGTCACCTCCTGCCTGGCCTTCGTCCTGTACTCCACCGAGGTGGGCCTAACCCGCGCCAAGCCCGGCGAGATCAGCGGCTTCCTGTCCACCGTGCCGGGCCTCCTCAAGGTCCTGGAGGCCTTTGTGGCCTGCATCATCTTCATATCCCTCAACAGGAACCACTACACAGCGTTCGCAGGCCTCCAGTGGTGCGTGGCCATCTACTCCTTGTGCTTCATCTTCGCACTCCTCATCATCGTCTTCACCATCGGCCGCCTGTTCGCCATCTTCCCAGCGCCGTTCAACAAGCTCCTCACGGGATGCAACATTCTGGCTGTGCTCATGTACCTGACGGCGGTGGTGGTTTGGCCGCTGTACAGCTTCCATAATAACCCCAGGCCTCAGGGGTGTTCGCTCCAGTGTTGGTGGGATGATTCTGTGGTGGTGGCCTGCATGACAGCGTTCAATCTCATTGCGTACATGGTGGACACGGTGTACTCCATGAGACTTGTGTTCTTCATCTCCCCGGCATAGCCCCCACCCCCATCAGACCTGCTTTTGATCTCTGAATTGAATCAAATCCAAAATCCCTTGTAATGTTCTGGCGTAAAATGTCTGTGACGTCTATATATACCATGAATGACATATATGTATATATATATATATATATATGTATACAATAGCACATATATACATATATACATATATGTATATATATACACATACTGTATATATGTTGAAGATATTGTACTGTTGATAGTGTCTTTTTACAATAAAGCTGACTTTTTCCATTTGTATCGATATTTTTTTGTTTGGTCATAGTGTTATGGTTTGTTCTAGAACCCCAACGCAGAACATCAAGACACGGGACGTCAGATATAAAATCAAAGATTTAATGTATCGTATATACACAGATACAGTAGGTAGAAAAGGTAAACCGGGCGGGACTGGTAGACAGGCAGGGAATCGGCAACAGACGTGGTAGTCAGACAGGCAGGGTCCAGCAACAGGCGGGGTAGTCAGGCAGGCAGGAGATCGGCAACAGGCGGGGTAGTCAGGCAGGCAGGAGATCGGCAACAGGCAAGGTAATCAGACAAGCAGGTAACAGAGTGAATAGAGTCAAGGTAAACTACGTTCTGGCAAAGAGTGAATGAAAAAACTGGGGTTTAAATACTGTCCTTGATGAGTTGATGAGCCACAGGTGTGTGAATGTTGATCAGGGGAGTGAAAGGGAAATTATGTCATCTGGAGAGGAGCTAGAGACTAACTGCCATTAGGTGGCAGAAATTGACGGCATAACACATAGACTGACTTAAGTCAACCATTAACATAACTGTACAGTTCTAGTACAATGATCAGCGTACGGTCAGTGACTCCCACTCCCTCTCTCTGTAGTGTTTACCAAGGTGTGTCTCGACGCGGAAACCCTGCAGGTTGGAATGCATTCCAACTTACATTTCCCAGTCTGGCCCAAATCTGTGCTTGGATTTACTTCTATTGTTCACAGGGTGTCAAAGGTCAAAAGGAGAAAAATGGGGAAGGGCAGAAGAAATAAAGGGAAGGGTAGCCCTGCTGAAACACTTGTTGACTAATTAGTTAGAGTAGCTCAACTTTGAATGTGAAATGCTAAATTCCCATTGATAGAATCCTCTTGATAGAATATAAATTTATAAAGAGCACCTCTCAATACAAGTTATTTCAATGCATTGCATTAGGATTGTAATCTTCAACTAATTTCTTGAAATATTAATAATTGGAAATTGCATGGCTGCATCTTGTTTCACATCATGTATTTTAAAAGTAGCTCTGCTAACATAGGAGACAAGGCAGTTCAAACTCTCGGGATGACTTGGGAGCTAATTAGAGCAATACAGTGTCATTGACAGCAAACGAAAGCAAAAGTAAAAAGCGATGTTAATACATCTTGTAATAAGCTAATGTAGCTTGTACAGCCAGGGAGTAATGTATTGCTTTTCTAGCCTACTTCATTTGCCTTTTCCAAGAATGAATCACAAACTGAAATTGAATTCAAGACTGTCTAATTATGTCATTAATTCTGTCATCAGTCCGACCTCACCCTTTGAATGTTGTACCTTGGTCACTATATTAACCTTAGCCGCATTTTTTTTTTCTTATCAGCTGAGACAGAATCCTAAATCCATTCACATCCTCCTCATATTTATCTTGCATCGTTACCGTCCCAATCCCACCACTAATCCCACCCCTCCACATTCCATCTAATCCAGAAATTATGAACTACAAATTAAACTGGCGCTATTTTTTAATTGTTTTACCTCAGTAGGTGTATTTGGCGCTTGTGCCTTAGCCTTCAGACTACGCAGATTAGCACCTCAACATGTCTTGAGCTGGTGGGCCAAAGTCCAATATGTGCTGTGAGGTGAGCCAGATAAGGACAAGTCAGCGTCCAATTGGCAGAAAGGAGCAGTGACCATAAATGACACAGATAAGCACACACACGGAGGTGCTGCTTATTCGGGATGAGTACACGCCGTCACATGGGGAGGTTTCGATTCCCAATTGTGAACACACCTTTCCACCACACGCCAAAGAACTAAGAGAAGTTGTCTGTGTGTTGAGGCAATTCTCAAGAAAGAAGAAGAGGACAGGAGCTGTATTAAGGACAGTGATACCCGCAGGAATATTAGGAGTTTGGAGTTTAGAGTAACGATGATATGTTAGAAGTTACCTGAGTGAGGGGATTAGATCTACAAAGACAGTGGAGAGGGGCGAACTCACTGCACGGCCGGCGCGTTGGCTTGAAACGATACCGGGCTACTCACGATGAAAGTGTCTGTGCGGTCGCTCACTGATCCTGTGGGCCTGTTGCGCATGGCGGCGCTGGTTCTGACCTGCTTGACCTTTGGACTCGTGGCGTCAGTCGGGGCCGGTAAGGAGCCGTCCTCCTACTGGGCCTGGTGCATGTTCACCTGGTGCTTCTGTTGCTTCTTCACCCTCCTCATCCTCATCTTAGAGTTCACCATGCTCAGCGTCAAGGTGCCCGTGTCCTGGGAGGACTTCACCACCGCCTTCGCAATGCTGGCCACCCTGCTATGCCTGGCAGCGTCCGTCATCTACCCCACCTTCTTCACCTGCAGAACCTGCCCCCGGGAGATAGGCGCCACCGTCGCCTCTTGCTTTTGTTTCCTCATCTACGGCGGCGAGGTGGTGCTGACCCGCCTGCGGCCCCGCGGGCAGATCAGCGGCTTCCTGTCTACCGTGCCGGGTCTCCTGAAGATCCTGGAGACCTTCGTGGCCTGCATCATCTTCACCTCCCTGGACCCCATAAAGTTCTCCAGGTCGCCGGGCCTCCAGTGGTGCGTGGCAGTCTACTGCCTGTGCTTCATCTTCGCCCTGCTCATCATCCTGCTGACCATCGGACAGCTGCTCTCGTACTTCCCTGTGTCCTTCGAGAGGCTGGTGACCGTGTCCAACGTGTTGGCGGCCATGATGTACATGACGGCCATGGTGATCTGGCCATTGTACGGCTTTCCGGGGACTCCTCGACACACCACCATGTGGGACGAAGTCCTCGTGGTCACCTTCATGTCCATTTTTAACTTCATTGTGTACACTGTTGATAGTTTTTTCTCTATACACATGGTGTTCTGGACTCAAGCCTCCAGTTAGAAGGAATACACCATTCAACAAACCGAACAAACAGAAATGTTCCATTATGATGCCTTGTTTTAATTCATCCAGCTGGTCCAA
The DNA here is from genome assembly GCA_900303215.1 of Trachyrincus scabrus. Lineage (NCBI taxonomy): Eukaryota > Metazoa > Chordata > Actinopteri > Gadiformes > Macrouridae > Trachyrincus > Trachyrincus scabrus. The sequence goes on along the minus strand of OMNO01031389.1, from coordinate 13,835 downwards.
TTCCAGGGTGACCAAATCACATGTATTTCTTCCTGTGTGTCTTAAAAAGCGTAAACAGAAATCCCACTAGTTTGAGCGTAACACCGCCATCTATCGGCCTGGTGGAGGATATTCTACAGTTAGAATGTCTGTATGGTGATGATGTCATTTCAACATGACGGCCGCTCCTGTTTTTAAATTGCTTTCTGTAAAATAAAGTAAGCTGTCTGACCCATCAGCACTATGTGAGTTCACATCTTCGAAACAATACTTTGACAAACACCATATCAATTTTTACATATACATTTGTTTATTCCTTCACTTCTCGATGACTTATTGCACCTTTAATATCAAATGTTAAAATTATTTTGCTTCTAAAAGTTGGTAGCTATGCTATCTACATGCTGGTATTCTATTTGTACCTTTATTCATAGCTTGTTACAGTATCTCTGCTTATCAACCACTGTGTGATAGAATAAATTTTACCAGGAAATAAAATAAAAATACTTCACATCCATCCCTCACTGTTTTTTGCTAGGGTCAGCACAGTAGGACCTGGTGACATAGAAACTGTACCTTTTGGAAGCACAATCTTAACAGGCACATTCTTTGGGGCACAAGTCATACAAAATTACAATAAATATAAAGAAAAAGATACAAACATATAGATTTCCAATGTAAAAACAAGTATCACTGTGGTGTGCAGGAATCATGAGTTACGGTGGCCTACGTTCGATTTCTTGCAAAATTTCTTCTTCTTTCTTCTTCAGTTCGAAGGTGTCCGACTTCAATTGACCTCACAATGATTGGATGCCTGCGTGACGTCACCTGTCTTACAGCTAAGCCCTTAAAGCTTAAAGCTATTGTATAGCGTGGTAGACCAATCAACACGAGTGCTGCTTAAGTGAGAGGGTTGGGTAGGACTGATATAGAACCTTTTCTCTTCTTTTGTTGTCATGTCAACTGTTCGGCTGGAAACAAAGAGAGTGTGAAATAATGAGGGGGGGGGGGCTTTGTGCTGACAGGGTACCCCACCTTTACCCTCTCTGCTGTCTGACAAGTCAGCAGGTAGCAAGTCGGCACTGGGAACACCGTCTGCTTCCATGGATCTGAGTTTTAATGGCACAGACAAAAGCTTCACATATCACATCCTTTTTTGTCTTTGGCTTTTATTTCTGGCTTTTGTCTGACAGGTTTGTCTCAAAGTCATTCAAAGTAATAACTTAAGATAACCATATCAATTTCTTTCTCTGTAACATTGTGGTTTCATATGCCAAAAGTAGCAAAAATACATTTGACTTGTTTTATTAAGAAAATGACCGCACATATCCAAGATAATTGCCTATGAACACAGGTTGTGTTGTCCTGACAGAAGCATGTTAATGCACTAAGGTGACACCAAGCAGCTCTGAGTGGAAGGTTGTGTTATTGTTAGTGGCTGAATAGGGAAAGAAGGTCCACAAGCTGTGCAACATTATGGTCTTTGACAGAGGCAGAAAGCTCCTCTCCTCTCACTCTGTGCCCGTCATCACAACAAATAATGTCAAACCATGAATACGTTTGGGTACACCAGCTATGGCACCATGAACTACTACAACGCAGTGTTGAAAAACCAGATGGATGGATGCATGAATTAATGGATGGATGGATGAATGGTGAGACAGGTAGACGGATGGATGAATGGATGGATGAATGAATGGATGGTGGATGGGTGGATGGATGAACAGATGGGTGGAAGGATTAATGGATGTATGGATGGACGGATGGTAGGATGGATGGATGAATGAATGAATGGATGGGTGGATGGATGAATGAACGGATGCATGGATGGATGGATGAATGGTGAGACAGGTAGACGGATGGGTGGAAGGATAAATGGATGGATGGATGGATGATGCTTAACCGTGGTTACTGTGTTCTGCTCACACATCTATTACTCAAGCTGAGGTCCAAGCAACACTGAAAACCAAACACACCTGCCACCAACACGTTACCACCACTGCTCCTAGTTTTAGTGGTGAAGCCGCTCTTGAGGACTTTGTGTTACTGTGTTATTCTCCAACCTGAGAGTAGCTATTAATCACCATCAACAGCTGGGCCCCGGACACATGACCTTTTACAGGTTGAAATGCCACTAGGAGTGCAACGCTGCGTAATGGAAATTGATTTAGACAGTGTGCTGAGAATGATAGACAAAAAAAATCAAGCATGGAATTATTCTCACAAAATAAGCCGTCACTCATTGACATGTTGACCCCAGCCAGGTTTCTATGATGACTGTACATGTGTATGTGCGTGCATGTGTGTATGGGAATGCTTTCTATGCCATGCGTGAGGCAAGGGTATGTTGGCGGACAGCCTACCTACAATAAAAGTGAAAATAATAAAATAGAAATTCACCCTCGCCACATGTGTCTCTGTTTTTCTGCTGGTCAGTTCATATATATATATATATATTTCTTTCTTTCTATCTTTCTTTATTTCCTTTCTTCTTTCCTATATTTTTCCCAGCATAACTGATTCCACTGTTATTCAAGCCACTATTTACATAAACATCTTGTTCTCTGTGAGTGGTCAGGAGGGAACTTCACTAACTCTGGCTAAATGCAAGCTGACATCTCAAGCATTGTGTAATGTCTTAAAGGGACAACGTCTTAAAGGGACGATGGGAAAAAGGAAGGAAGTGAAGTGTCTACCCCCACCATCACACCCACTTATCATAATCCCCCTCATCCACGAAATGCCATTTGCTACACTATTTTACACTTGGATTAAAAAATTAAACTCCATTATAATTGAATCCTCCAAATGCATAGGATATTTTGGTGAAATGACTCATCTTCACTAGGCGATATGAGGTTGAGGGTTGAATCAATCTGTCTTTTTCACCGCCGCAATTCTTATTGCTATGCTACATATTCGGGTCGTAACTGATGTAAATTGTTGCTGCATTTTTGTTTGTCCGATGCTTTTCTCAGTTTTTCTCGCTTTTTCGGGACGTTTAGGCCTATTCGTTATGTGCCTGATGTAAAAGGACCTTTACACATAGTAGCCTACCTTTAATAGGATTTTGACAGATTTGTCATACCCTTGAATCATCCAAATAAAAAAACATAACATGACCGTAATGACCTTAATAGTTGGTGAGTTTTTTATTTTATTTTCATAATATAGGCCTATAGCATCATTCAGAATGATCTATTGCAATTGCATGATATCCATTAAATCCATTAAAAGAGGACGTTGCTGCATTCAGTATAATAACAGAGTAGGTCTAACCAGGCTGTTCTGGGCTCCTCCAACACCAGGACACAGGTAGTTGATGATTGAAACCGGTTTATTGCATGGTTGAGAATGGTTTTGCAGGCAGAACAGGTGGTGACATGCTAGCACTCTCCTCCTGAGTGTGTGTGGTGGTGGTTGGTTTAACCTGTGGGTCTTGATTGGCCAATGCCCCACAGGTGTGCAGCCTCGCCCAGCCCCAGAGTCTAATCAGTCTGACTCGGGTCAGGTGAGGTTGCTTAAACCAGCCACCAACAACACACACTCCACGCCAAAATTCAACGCCAAATTGAGGATGGGGAGAATCCCCAGCTGAAACCTAGTCCCCCCCCCTCCTTTTTTACCAACTGTTCTTCTGCGGTGAAACCAAAATCTAACACAAGTCTAATATAGATGGATAGACTTGAATGGTTTGTGTGAATGGTTTGGTTAAGAGTGCTGGTAAAAAAAAGAAAATTATAATTATTATCTACACTTGGCACAGGAGCCTTGGAATATATTTGCAAGCATTTCCCTGACAGTTGTGCCAGTCAATATAAACGATGGGAATTAAAATTTAAATTAAAATGTTGGTGTGATGGCATCTACTGTTTAAACACTGACCTCTACAAATCGTGTAGTTCAGAGACTTCATTGAAGGCGTCCTTGTAAACAGATTAAATTAATGTGCTGTAGGATATTTTAGCTTAGCTTACCTGCATGCCAAAAGGCAGTGTGAGTGTGTACGTCTCTGTGTGTGTGTGTGTGTGTGTGTGTGTGTGTGTCTCAATATAGAGAAGTTTTTAAATCTTGAGGGAAGCTCAAGAGAAACATTTTCATGAAAAAC
>OMNO01031247.1:3442-15382 GCA_900303215.1 Trachyrincus scabrus | reverse complement strand
CATTCGCAAAGTGTTCTTTTGGGAATATGTTATATGTTTACAATGTAAACTGATTTCTTTATTTATTACTAATTGTTTTTGCATATTGAAATGCCTGTAAGTCTCGGCGACATTGTAAATGAGGGTAACCTCAACTGTCTATTCGAGAATAAATAAAGGTTTGAATGAATGAATGAATGTTTTGAATGCTACAAATCAGTACAATGTCTACATCCTGCTTCAGTGTCTAATACCGATGAGTGGGGGGTTTAGGTTTTGGTTTCCTTATCAGCTGTCCGACGATAAGGAAACTGAAACCTAAGGAAACTGAAACCTAAATCCCCCTCAAAAATGTCATTTTTATAATTTGTATTAGGAATGTTTGCATGCATGTGTGCTTATGACAAAACAAAATGTTTATATTTATGTCTGTATATGACAAGGTAAATACAGTAGTATAAATTACCCCAAAATTCCCAGTTTATTCCCGTTAATTCCCGTTAATTCCCATTGAAAGTTTCCAACTTTGAATATTCCCGGAATTTTGCAACCCTAGTACTATACAATACTTTTTTTCATATTGGGAGAAAAAAGTGGATTAATGCATTGAAAAATAGAAAAACAATTGAGGTTGGTCAGAGCAGCCACAATTCCTTGAATGTGATGCATGTTGTTTATGTCGTGGTTTGGAATTGATGTGCACATGGAAAGGGGAGGGGCTAGTTGCTAGCACAGTAACTGTAACTTGAGATAAACTGCTACTGCCTATACAGTTACTATTTTTTGAAGATGACGTAAAAGCAACCAATGGAAACTTCCCTGAATTGTGATGTGTCCAAAGGCTATAGGCCTAGTGTTGTTTATTTCAGGCTACCATGTTTTTAGCAAATATAATTATTTAAATACAAATCAAATACAACTGGAAATGTGTGCGTGTGTGTTTTTGTATCCGTGTTTATTTTCATGCACGTTTCTTTTCTTTTCATGACAAATTGCCTTGGGGTAGGAGTTCATATCAACAGAATTTCATATTTCACTTGGGACTATCTGAACCTTAATAAAACAGAGCTGTTGTGGAAAATGGCTCTGGTGTGTCACAGGGAAGAGGACATTCACCTTGGGAATACTACCACACTAAACTGTGGTCTTAATGCCATCTGCTGAGGGGAGCCTGAAAATCCTGTTTATCTGCATGGAGACTTAGCATTCCTTTGAAACAAAACAATCCCATGTTATGTTTAAGGGACAAAGGCGTGTACTGTATATATTCAATCAAATAAAAAGCCTAGCCATGCTCAACGATGGTTGACGAGAGAACGGTCACAATGAGCAGAATGAATGGTGTGAGTTGTGGGGTGTTTCGGTGGTAGCCTGTTCCTCAGCCAGTACATTTATTTCTGCAAGTCATCCTGACATTTCCTCTCTGTCAATACACAACTCATGGAAAATCATGGGCAATATGGACAGATAAAACTAGGATTATAACCAACAGGTGGGAAAAGCAGCTGAAAAAAATGGCTTTATTTATTTTTTAGAATACAAATATAAGGTATATATATCTGGCAGCGTGTGCAAAGAAAGTAACGGTCAACGTGGGACAGATTATGTAATTTCTGGTTACTGTACCTGACCCAAATCATCATTATCTGAGATAAAAATATAACCCAAGGCTACACAAAATAATTGTATAGTTTGAGTAACAAATTACCTAATATAATTCTATCACCAGTACTGCAGCCGGGACGAGTGCTCCATAGACAACGGCAGAGCTCTAAAGCCCAGCCTAAAGGCACGGCCCTACTGGTTTTTGTGTACAGGTTTTTGTGTACAAAGTAAATATATTAAAAAATAATAACCCAAAGCCTACTGGAAACAAATAGACGTAGGTTTTAAGTTGACTCTGTCCTGCTTTCTGTGCTTTTCATGGAGGCAGAGTTGGTAATGTACCTTAATATGAATGCTCTGTGCTTTACCTTAAACACAGTGTACACACTCACCTGTGTCACACGCTACAGTAAATATAGCAGGATATAGGGTGTCTGGCTGTCTGTCTGTCTGTCTGTGTAAGTAAGGTCACAATACCTTTCTCTATAGCCTGTGGTTTCAGTATTGGGATCGAAAAGCAATCGAACTCAACAACAATGAAGCCACCACAAGGAAACAATAGCACAGAGACAGAGTGCTCAAACATGCAGAAGGACTGGCTCGGCAGGCAGACAGAGAAGTGTTGGATGGTGAGCTCACCACAGTCTCATATGACCTCACTTCTCCACCTACACTACACTTGGCCAACATGCCAACAAGCGACATAAGCTCACAAACACACGCATCCACTTTCCTTGCAGTTTCCTATGCGCCGTCAAGCAGAACCGTCATACAAGTATGAAAAGAAAACATTAGAAATATGCAAATAGTCTACAGTTTTCTACTTGTGTGGACGTTAACACTCTTGTCCAACCAACACAGCACAGGGCTCTACAACACTTGAATCATGCCAATAATGAAGCTAGGATCCAAACGCACTCACACAAAATGAATGCCTTTAAATAAATTAGTAATGTAATACATACGTACACAAATCAATTTTACATCTCGCATCTTTAAGCCCCATCCCCATGACTGATAGTAGCACTATGAATCAGTGACTCAGTTTCAAAAAGGTCGTTAAATGCGACGGCTAAAAAGCGGAACTGGTCTACAAGCGGACTCGGGTTACCCCCGCTACTCAAAGAACGCATTTTCACGATGCTGTGTCAGTCATGACGTTATAAATGTAATCCAAGAGAAGCCGACAGCATTTTGCTAAAACAGCGGCTACCTCCATCACCGCTGTTATCATCAATCAGCCTACATGTTAATCTTGGCCTTGAGATGGCCATGTCCCAGCCAGACCCAGTATCACCAGCACCACCCCCCCTGAAATGGACAAACGAGTTTGGAGAATAGTAGAGGACAAATGGCACAAGCCAGTGATTTTCTAACTGTAATTGGAATTATTAAAACAAATACTTATTCCCAAACAGTCGTCATACATTCAGGTCTTTCCTCCAACTGAACAGCTAGCAGGGTATCAGAAGGTGACACTGTGTTTGAAGACATAACTAACTGTTTTAAGACACAACACTGCTATGCCTAATTAAGGTATAGCAGTGTAAACAAACCTACGACAGCGATGGAGTTCGGGACAGGATTGGGCAATGGAGAGCATGTGACAGTAAACACAATTAGACAAGAACATTTGCTCACAGTGTTCCCATCTTATGATAATTCCTTTGTTTGTGAAACGGGAAGAGAAAGTGTGTGTGTGAGAGAGAGAGAGAGAAAGACAGAAAGATAAGCAGAAGTCCAGGGACATTAGGTGATTACAGACAAGCAAGACAGTTCAAAGTAAACAATGGCAAGGCAATGATGACGTTCATGCGTGTGTGTGTGTGTGTGTGTGTGTGTGTGTGTGTAAGCAGTAAGCACTTTGGCCCTGTAAGGCTTTGCAAATCTCAGGTCAAATTAGTTACCTATCCTGGACATTGTTCATGTTAAATAATGCACTCCTTCACTTGACTGGCCTCATTATGTTTTAATGAAGTACACGGAGATACATTGGGACAAAGCTGTGGTGTGGCTCAAGGCGGAGGCACCGGGAAACCACCTCAAGTTACAGCAGCGCGCTCAGACAACCTTTAAACATCCAGCTACTGGCATGGCATCAGGAGCAACATTATCCCACGTGTTGAATAGCCGTTAGCTTAGTAAGTTAGTTACAACGGTGCTTGGCATTCCAGCTTGATCGCTTTTACACATTTTTATTATTTATTCATGACCAATGGGAGGTTTTTTTTCCCCCAACGGTACAATCAATCATTCTGATTCATGCTTTTGTTTTGGCTATAGACAGTTTACAGAAGAGCGTTATTGTAGAAGGCATTTGATAAAACATTTTATACATTCTTTACAGTGAAAAACTTTTTTTTCTTCATTTCGTGCTTCCAACTGATATCTAGAAAAGAAAGAAAAGAACATATTTCTTTCATCTACCCATCAGGCGGACAATTACTTTCAGTCTAATACCTCTTAACACAACTATCTGATTGGAGATTTGATCGGGCAAAAGCTCTCTGCATAATAGATGCGTTTGTTTCTTAAAATAAGTGCTATTTTTACTTGAACACGTAACAAAATAGGCTGCTCTGATGCCACTAATAAGAACCAAATCAGACACACAAAGATGCCGTGGTACAGGCAGGGAAAACATCACAATAACAGCTCTGTTTTAATCCATTCTGTAGATATTAGATCTCTTTTTGTTCCCGCCTACTTGGCTGGCAATGTGCACCAGATCTTTTGATTGGCCATCTAATCTGTCCAGAGTAATTTGATTTATCTTTCCTGCCACTCAGCACAGCAGTGGGTTTGCAAGGAAGGCAACCATGAGACACTAAAAAGTACCTTGGCAGTAGCTTATCATTTTTAATGATGATGGGCTTACAAAAGATTGCCATTGTATTGATTTAGGGAATCGATTAGGTGTAGAGTATTATGCTACTGCTCTGAAACAATTTAACTTATTATCCCAAAAATATTATGTGGATTAAAAAGCAAACATGATACCAGAGTGCAATATAAATGTCAGCTGAAATGATTTGGCTGCCTGCTCTGACTTGGTGACATAAATCACTCAAACTTTTATAGGAAATGACCTGACTCAGCAGGTCATCTGCAGCAGAGGTATTCATCAGTAGTAGAGTTGAGGAACAAGTTCAGTTGGATCATTCATGTACACACTAATCATGACGTTTAGAGTGCAGGACTTGGGTGAGTACCAATCAGCCAAAATATCTGCTGCCCTGTTGTCTCTACATGTTTACCACTTCGATTTCTGCCTCTAAACATTTGACAATATCCAAGATTCAAGATTGAAATAAGATTATCTGCTGTGGTATTTGAAAAAACAGGCTGTATTTAAACATCTTTATTCACTGCTCTGAGCGTTTTCCTAAAGATAACCACACAGGGAAAAAGCACTGCTGACTGGCAATTAGACAAACATCCACAAACTGTGGCCTCACTAGCATGGCTTTCTGGGAGGATCAGCCGTCCCCCTGAAACCTGCTAATTTCTCCAAACATAGAAAAGGTTACTAGGCCTCTTTCTCAGGTTTTTGCCGAAAATAACATACCCAAAGTAGTATGTCTCCACAACTACAAGGGATATAAGGACTATGAGCAAATGCTTTGTTAAAAAGCATGGCTGAGACAGGCTTGGGTTTATTACTATGGACGTAGTTAAAAGGGAAAGTATTCTCCTTTCGCACCATGATGACCATAAAATGTCCAACACTGGCCTCAATATTCGCAAAAGGAGCAGAGTAGTAAAATAAAGGGCATGTGATGAGATGTTAATATGCAATCATATGCGCACCACAGAGGCAACTCATCAGCATTTGGATGACTCCCAGGCCTTATGCGTGAAAATGCTGATGGGGAAAATAATGGTGAAAACAGTGTCCTCATCGTGAATTTCTCTTGGCAAGTAGAAGATTGCAGGCCGAGTAATTGTTGTGGCTTTGTGAAGCTACAACCTAGACAATCCCAAATACGTCATAGCGCCTTGATGAAAAAAAATGACTTCACAAAGCGAAGCAACAGGTGCCGACTAAAATAGCCCAGACCTGGTGGGAACTTGGAGAGCTAAATGGTTGAGTCAGGGCTGGGAGCAGGTGTACCAGGGGCATAGGTTCACTCTTACGCTGAACAAGATAAGCAGCACATGTTGTATCTCCGTGTGCTAGCTGCAGCCTACAATAAAATGCTTCATTTGAGTACGGTGTTCTGCACAAAGACCTCAGTGATGCAAGGCTAAAAAGAGGTGCACCTGTTTTTGTTCATGTCATGGATTAAAAAACAACAACCAGGCAAACTGCCTAACCTCCAAAGCCATTGCAGGAATTGTGGTACAATGGGGAATGGAAACCATGGCTGTTCTCGTCTGAGGTCTGCACACAAACCCAGACAACCACTCAGAGTAGTCTTCATGCATGGTCCATGTGTTGATGGTTAATATTCACTGTGAATACCAGTCGACTAACCAAAATGATACCTTTGACACTTTGTTAGCAGGGAATGTGTGACAGCCACACAAAAGCAAAAACCTTCTGCACTATGCAATTGAAGCTTCACTTGAAAGTCCAGTCCCATAAGCATATAGTGAGTGAATGTGCCCTTTTTCCCATGAGAATTCCATTTGATATGCCCCTGGCTGACATACTGGTGACATCTTCCACCAATGCACCTGCTGATCAAATCATGGACATCCTGTATGTGTTTCAATCTCTTTGTGTTTCTATTACCGTTTCCTTCATCTAGCCATCTCGTATCACACCACATTTTGTTATTGTAAGGTTTACCTGCCGATGAACAAAGTCATGTCTAAATGAGATATTACTATATAAAAAAGATATGGCATTTGGTGTATGCTTTTGCCAATACCATGAGAGCATACCTTCTTAGCATGGGTGGCTCTGAGAGGAATTGAACCCCTAACCCTGGTAGTCTCTATGCCATGCTTTACCAGGTGAGCTAGACAGAACTTCTTTGAGTTTCTAGTGATGTAAAGTATTCCTGGAAGGTTCCACCAGGAATCAGATATCATAGATAGTGGTTTAGGGTTTTTCCCACTGTGTGCAATCATCACTACACCCTATGTGGGTGAACACGGAAACTACTATAATTACTACGTGTTTAAAATATATTTGTTTTAAACAACAGAAATTCCTGAATGCATATGCTTCTGAGTTCTGACATGCTGAACCATGTCAACCGGTCACTCTGCAAGAGAAAACATGACACTATTTAAGAATCTATGTTCACTATGTCAGGTAGCCTTTGTGATTTTACCCTAAAACAGATTTGGCAACAATTGTGCCAAATCTGTTTAGAATGTATTATTTGTTAATTGTTATTTCTTATTAAATACAAGGTATATTATTATAGAAGAAAAAAAGGAGAAAAAACAAAACAGGAAAGTACAAGGATCCAGGGATCGTAAGGTCCAGTATAATCTGGTGATAATCAATTTAATATTTAGTGCCGGTGTCTACTTGGGCCTAATATGTATCTATCCCATTCATTTTTCTCCAGGAGACCATTCTTGTCCCTTTATTTAAGCGCCAGAGCCAGCAGCTCAATGTTCCAGGAGTATCCATAAGAAACAAGCTCTCCCTGGTCATTCACTGTAATTTCCCCCAGACAATGACAGCGATAGCTACCAAACAAGAACAAGAACAACTACAAAGAAAGACTAAAAAGATGAGGACCTTGCTGTATGCCAAGCTAGAACAGCAAGTTATGTATGTGCCTCGAGGTGGATTTGTTTAAAGTGTGTTCGAAAACAGCCCATTGTTATTGACTTCAACAACCCACATTTCGGTGGTTATATTGAGCCAATATTAGGACTATTTTGGTCTCAAATCCAATGATATGTCTTAAAATGTGTAATTTGGAGTAACTTACTCAGAACTGTAGTTACTTTCGACAAAATCCTATAATCTTTTCGAATAGCTTGTGTAAGGGTAGAGTCCACAAACATTCTAGTCTTTACTCATTATATTTTATTATTCTCGGTCAATATTACTGCTTTTAAGTTTGCCTATTTTGTGAAATGCTAATCTAAGAAGGGAATGCCAGTCGATTTGTCCCTTCATCTTTATCTCCTTGGCTATCCTACTCCATCATCAGTCGGCCTCACAAAGGTAACTGGACTCTTTGAGGGAAAGGATCGATGATAGATTCAAATGTAATGTTAAAGTGCTAACCTTGTATCCTGAATCCCATTCACTCCTCGGACTTCTCCCTATGCAACCTCCTGCAAAATCCAGTAAATGTGTGAAATTACCGCTTAAACCCACAGTCATTAGGGCTTCTAGAGGAACAAGGCACATGGTAACAAAGACAGACAGTTACTTAATGGTATATATTTGTTGCTGTGGCTGGCCCAAATTGGGATAACCTGTTTTGTCATAGGTATGCACTGACATTGAAAAAGGTGTGACAAAACATGAATGGTATGGTTTAAAATTGATTGAGTTGTGTTTATTAACCTGTAGCTCTATCTGGAGCTCAGCTGACAGTACTTTTCTATATTTTGGCCCATATAGAGCTAATTAAAATGCAGTGATTTGTGTCTTGTGTCCGTGTGGACAAGTTAGATGGCAGTGACTCTATCCCTCAATATCAACTGTATACTTGCCAAGTAAGTAAAGAGGCGTTGAAGGCGTGTGCTTAAAGTATAGCTTTATCTGGACAAGGAAATATAATAATAGGCTAACAGAAAATAAGTTATGGCTAGTCCACTGGCTAAAAGCTCCAGCCCAGCTTTAACTGAGTTACAACAATCTATATGGTAAACACCAATAGCAAACATAGCCTAAGTACGACGGTGACAAACGTGCCGAAACCATTTCACTAAAGAAACGGTTTCGCGCTAATGCCACCCCGTAAGCAAAACACGACGACAACGTCGGTTAGCCGACAACTTTAAACGAAAGCACTTCGCGGGTATTCGACAGTTTCCTACTTTGTCGAGGACTAATTGTTTCGCGAGACGGAAAACTCTCAAATACAACACGCGCTCAAACTCTACGTACGCCGTTAAGTTCACGGACTCACCGTGCCTGGGGACTTCATGTCGTCTTCAGGCCGAAGGGGAATCCGTTAAAGTATGCGGTTCGGTGCGGACACGACGCCACACAACAACAACACGTTGTGTTATGAGTTCCACGTATGTGACTAGCTGCTCGGCGACCCACCTTGCTCAGCCTGTTGACAGCTGACTAACAGCTCCGGCAGTTCCTGGACGAACACACGAACGTAGAGTTGCCGAAGGCCGAAGCAGTCGAAGTCGATAAGCAGGATAAATGAACTCGATGTCGAGCGATCGTTCGGCTGTTTGGATTGCTTAGGCCTAGGGCGAATCGGGGCAAATATAAGAATGTAAACAATACTAAATGTAAACATACATTTAAATACGCTCTGTCTTTTATTGTTTTTCAATAGCAAATAATTAAATACAATACATAAAATACATAGTAGTATATATAGTAAGGAATTCATATTCTCAGTTATATCATCTCAATAATCACACATCCTAACCATGGATGAAGGGCTATATGCCACATAACGTTGTCCAGACTCATACAATACAGTTTGGTATACCCCATATTAGTTTATAGTAGATACAAACGAAATGTTAAATGGATTGGTGGATTTTATATAGGCCTACTATCAATTCACGGAGAAGCGGCGAAATATGTCTTACTGGTCACACAAGTATGATTTTTTTAAATGGCTTGTGCATGTGAGTTTTCACATAACTGTGTTACCATATAGCCTACAAAACGTTCTTCATGTTCTTTTACTGAAGTCAAATTCAGTGATTTCAATAACTTGCATGTCAATGCAAGTGTTGCCATCTAGTGTACATGATGGGCAACTGTTTTGTTTTCCATTTTCATTTACACTTATTTGTCAGAATCATTCATATGTTATATTCATATTCCATGCAGTCCTGCTTCGTGGCATGGATTTTGTTTTGAAACATTATCTATCCATAACTTTTACTTAAAATGTATCATTTACTTATAGCATAGCATATAACAACAAAAGGATGATATCATTGTATTGAATATTGTAGGCTACTGTCTAATGTGCATACACTATGCCACTGTAGTATCACAACATAACACCTACTATGTTTGTATTTCATTTCAATAATCATGTTAAGGCATTACTTTACTGTTCAATCAATGATAATTAAATCAAATACAATTAAAATTATAATTTAAATATAATACAGTGTGATTTGTTAATGTGTTCATTTTAGCTTTTTTAGCAGACCACCTCAAGACAAATCAAGGCAAACTATCACTACCTTACACGATTGCATTGCACTAAACCAGAATTAGACTTCCAGTGCAACCGTCAGCCATGCCCCCTTTCACACAACTGCTTGATGGAAAAGGAAAAGTCCACTGTATAAGCCAACAACGTAATACTAACAATAACTGTTTCCATGATCGCCAGCTGTGGCCTGCCGGTGGTTTTCACATGCTCGTAAAGCTGCAGCACATTGGTAACACAGATAAACGTGGCAACCATATAGAACACCACGCCAAGCAGGCTGAATCCGGCCAAAAGTCTATGAAACGGAAAAGGACATCTCCCGGTGCAGTCGCATAGTATCACTGCGATGGAGGCCAGGGAAACCAGGAGACAGACATTGTACAACCCCATCGACAGCCACAGCTGCCAGTCGTGTTCGCCGCTGTACAGTGCTCCAGCTTCTGCCGCCGCCGCCGCCTCCATCCTCTCCACGAACAAGGGGATCATTTGACAGCCTCCCCAGCACTGGAGGATCTTGAGGAAGCCCGGTAAGCTGGCCATGTATCCCCTCTGCTCCTGGGTCTGGCCGCGGATCACACACACCTCACCGCAGTAGGCCAGGACGGTGAGGCAGGAGGCCACGGCGGCAGCCAGGGCCCTGGGCGAGACGTCGTTCATGACCATCCAGGGGAAAAGCACAGAGGCGCTGAGCGTCATGAGCGCACCCAGCGCCGCCACGGTCACGGTCAGGTTCTTCCAGGATACGGGGAGGAGGCTGTGGAACCGGATGACGTTGAGGACGTGGATGAGGAGGGTGAGGGTGAAGAAGAAGCACCAGGTGAACATGCAGGTGATCCAGAAGGTGTTGAGGCGCTGTAGGTGTGGCTCCAGGGACGCCACCAGGCTGAAGGTGAGGCAGCCGCAGAGGAGAGCCCACATGCGCACGAGAAACAGAGGACTGGTGCAGTCTCTGGCCTCCAGGACGAGCACAGACATGGTCTCGATGTCAGACTGGTGATTGGCCAAACGGACAACGAAAAGGATGAGTCCCACGTAATAACTATTGGCTCCTCTGAAACGATATCAGGGATTCAAACGCTCCGTTACCCATTCACAAAACATTATCCATCAGTTGTTCAGGTTCAAAACTGGGCTCACATAAAACAATGAAATGGCTGGCGTCTTCATTTCCCGCCTTGGCAAAATCACTTAAACACAAAGAAATAAATAAACAATAGCTATAACTATACATAATAATGTCCTCTTACCTACCAGCCGTGCTTTGCTCTGTGAATACAAGACAAATGATTATTGCAGCACCTGTTAGGCCTGAACTACTTCCTCTTTGAGAATGCAAAAACAGTTTCAGTCAAGCTTCAGGTGACCACAATAAAAGAACTGTGCAAATACGCTCTGCGTTGCACCGACCCTGGTTCTCATGAAACGTGCTTCCTTTTTCTGTGATTATAACAGCGGCCTGTTACTGTGACTGTGACTGTCTGAAGTCTACTGGTTGTGTTGGATCTGACCCCCAACTCTCTCTCTATTCTTGTGGTAGCTGTGGTAGCTGCTCAACTATTATATTTATTTTTTGATTCAATATTTTGTAGAAGAAAATAGCGTAGTGTGCGTGTGTGTGCACTTGTTGATGATGAGCTCAGAGAGGTTTCAGTTTGAGAGGAGGGCTGTATCCTTGATTATGGCCTTGATTATGGCCTTATGGCCTTACTAAATCTGCATGAACATTTAGTTTATAGATTCCTTTTTTACAGTTCATACAAGCCACACAGCTGTGCTATAGCTACGATTTTCATAAGCTAGCAGTGAGCGGCCTCCAGACGATGTCTAGCTAAGCAGGTAGCTAACAACTGCTCAGCATCTATCAGTGGCTCTGTATGGATGAGGTGCTGCTATTTGTACCCGTTATTCTTGTTTTTGTGTGTGTAATGATATTGCATTACTTGTATATGTGTGTGTGTGTGTGTGTGTGTGTGTGTGTGTGTGTGTGAACATGTATGTCCCCCATCAGTGCACAAAGAACTCCCACACAATCACTTCCCTCTGTGCATCAACTCACCTCTTTGTGTTA
>OMNO01031215.1:8120-18139 GCA_900303215.1 Trachyrincus scabrus | reverse complement strand
ACATCATTCCAATTAGAGTATGAAAGACACTGTAAAATGAAGTAACGTGGAGACCTTAATGATGAAGGTCAAACAAATACGTCGAGTGCTTAATGCTCCAAGTAAATGCTGCATTAACTAGAATCCGCCGTGGGAATATGAGATTACGGTAGCCTGGAAATGTAAACGCACGTGACTACCCTGTGGCTTCTGTATCGTTGACCGAGCTCTACCCCCAGAAACTAACCCATTCTAACTAAATTAAACTCCAACGACTTGGGCATCCAGGACAGTGTCACACAGCCTGGGTCTCAAAGGCCTCCTTCACAGGCCCCACGTTAGCCAAACAAAGTGCTCAACCCAAAGCCAGCTACATATTTCCTAATGCCTTGAGCTGTCGGCTCATTAGCTATGGAACAGCCTGGTTGTTGATCTTTTTGCTTTTCTCTACATTTGCCCTGTGGGTGTGTGTGTGTGTATGTGTGTGTGTGTGTGTGTGTGGCGGTCGGCGCACATGACTGCGCTTGTAGGTGTGTGTGTGTGTGTGTGTGTTCCAACGGCCCTGTTATGATTCATTTTACCCAGTGGCGTTGAGAGGGACACTCTCTCGTCGACCGTTGACCCATTTGAATATTCAAACAGTGGCGGTCTGGAAACACGGCACCTAGCCGCGAAGTCAAGTCTCCCCCCTCACACAACACCAGCAGACCCTGGTTCTCTTCTCGGTGGAGACAGGCCCACCAAGCAGCCCGGCTGCGGGATTCTAGTAGCGCTCGTTGCTATGGTGTCTTTTGGGGGGGGGTAAGTTGTTTGCCCAGATGTTGCCATGCTGCTGGTGGTCATTTACAACGATCATTGTGTGTGGGATCTGTTTACATTTCATGCGTGAGTGTTTGAAGTTTTATAACATGCAACGTTTCTTGCCTATTTTCTGCTTTGGTGCCTTTATGTGTATAATTTAAGCTCTGCCTCAGTCTTAAAAAATATATATATAATTCTTAAGTTTTTACGAAACTCTTTTAAATGAAACGGAAAAGTATTACCACGTTGAACTGGATGCAGTATTTCTATCTAGGACAAGCTGTCCAAAACCATCCCATATAAGTCCAAGCCTTATAAGACAGGGCACCGCTGCTCCTTCCCTCAGCCCTTCTCGGTGAGGCTATAAAAGCACTTGGAACTGCTCCTCATTGTGTTTTTATAAACAGTTTGTGATTGGCTCCACTCGCTGTTAGTATTAAAGTGTTTCTAACAGTTGTGGTGGCTGGCCCCGGAGCGAAGGAGAAGATGACATATCAACACAGGCAGCAGACGGTCTGAGCCCGCTGTAGCGGAGGGCCTTATAAGGCCACTCCTTGTGGGGTTAATAAATATTGTTCTGCGGAGCATCTGGTGTCTCCGTACACTCCCTTCACTCCCTGTGCGTGACCTCTCTACCTTTTCCCTCTAATCTCGGTCAGCCTCCCCCTTCGTGAGGACGCTTTCAACTAAAACATTTGATCTCCTCTGTGATTGCAGAAGCAGCAGAGGGCGCAGGGTCCCAGCCGCCAGTTATGACTGAGCACACCGCGGTGTCGTCCTCGGCAACCACCGGCGCCTCCACCAGCATCCCTTCCTCTACCTCGGCTCAGACTCCTGCCTCCTGCTCTTCGTCGTCCTCCTCTTTGTCGGCCATCCCCCAGCCCAATACCAACAGCAAGCCCTGGAGGAGCAAGTCGGTGAGCTCCAAGACCCCTGCCTCGTCCTCGTCGGTGTCTTCGTCCTGCGGCTCCCCGTCGCCTGCCATGCTGGCCGTCAAGCAGGAGAAGGAGGGCTCGTCCAAGGCCGCCGGGGGGTCGGACGCCCCTCCCAAGGTCGCGAGTCAGAAGTCCATGCTGGAGAAACTCAAACTCTTCAACAGTAAAGGAAGCTCCAAGTCGTCTTCCTCCAGCGGGGCGGTGGCCCCGAGCGACAGCTCCGCCCCCGTCAGGCAGCTCGCGCCCGGGCCGGTGGAGAGGGCCGAGGCGGGCTCCAACACTGACCCTCTGGAGGAAGACGAGGGGAACGCCCGCCCGGGGTTGAACGGGACCGGCAACGGGGCCGCTCACGGAGCGCCTCCCGCTACTGCTCCTGCCGTTGCCGTAACAACCAGCAGCCCCAAGATTGCCCTGAGGGGCATTGCCCAGCGCACCTTCAGCAGAGCTCTGACCGCCAAGAAGAGCTCGGCGAAAGACAAAGAGAAAGACAAGGAGAAGGCAAAGGAGAAGGACAAGGACAAGGAGAGGGCTAGGGAGGTGGCGAAGCACACCTCCGTCCCAGACAGGGCTGAACTTCGGGGGGAGGAGCCTAAGGAAGAAGTAGCCACTGCAGACACAGACAGTTGTAGTAAAAGGACCTCTAAAATCGCAAGCTTCATCCCCAAGGGGGGTAAAGTGGCCAAAAAGGAGAGCTCTGCCCCGGCACACAGCGGAATACCAAAGCCAGGAGGAAAAGCCCCGGGGGGCGCGGGCAAGGCCTCCACAGGGGGCGCCAAGGAGTCAGGGGAGAGACCCCGGAGCATGCGCCTAGGAGCGGGCCTCACCATGCACCGCGGCCCCCTGGACAGAGACAGGGACAGCAGACACTCCAGTTCTACCTCCAGCCTGGCCTCCAGCGAGGGCAAGGCCACGCAGGCTCACGGCGCCGTCCCAGTGGCGGGGGGCGGAGCCACGCAGAGCACGGCCTGCAACACAGTCAGCGTGCAGCTACCTCAGACCCAGCAGCACCACAGCCACCCCAACACGGCCACCGTCGCACCTTTCATGTACAGGTACACACGCATGCACATACACACACACACACACACACACACACATCTGCACAACATCTGATTGTACCATAGCTGGTTGATTTAGTGTTGCGTCAAAATTGTCATGTCACAGACTTTGTAGGTTATCGTTTGCTGTTTGCATTGAAATACACTTTATGGCTCTTGCTTTCTGTGATGTATTCTGACATCGGTTTATTGGGACGCCCCCATAAAACACTAAATCATCCATCATGTTAGCCAGCTGTAAAACATTAACAAGGAATGTTCCACTGGGAGCGGGGGGGTCAAACACGTGCATGTGTGTCTGTTGAATGTACATGTCTATATATGTGAACGTCCCTCTGGGCATATTAGTGTGCGTGTGTGCATGCTATGTGCTGGTTTGACCTCTACCTTCGACCCCATGTGTCTGGCCCTCAGTGTGATAAAGGCGCACGTCTAACTCACTTTGAAAGAGTCCTTTCCAATAACATCTCATTAGCCCCTTAACCACTTCCTGTGGCTCTGCCCTGGCAATGGCCTTTCTCAGGCACCCCGTTTCCCCCTTCTATATGACCTCTGCCTCCCCCTACACACCACCATCTTTAGCACTTGGGAACTCCCTCCTCTGTCGTATACCTGTCGGATTCAATCGGCAGCCGATCCTCGTCTGATAGGGGTGTTCTGGATTTATACATCTTAAGCGGGTAACAATGTCACAGGACCCTGTTACTAGAAAGTTTAGATAGGATTTCTTGTTTATCTCTTAAATTGAATCTCTTAATTAAGCTCATAGATGCAAATAGATTGCGTTGTATTCACATACAAAGAACTGGCTGCCCTAGTTGTTTCCGTTGGCTATGTTCATTATTTAATATGTACGTTTGAAAAGTTACACTCTCTCAAACAGATGGAATGTACTGGTCACTCATGTACATATTAATACAATATTAATTAATATTGTATATGCTGCGCGTCATTTATCTGTTTAAATGGATCTTACTCTCAAGTCCACCTCAAATGTCTCTTGCTGTCTGGGACTTGGGTGAATTTTTTCAAATTGACCCAAGTCAAATATTTTGTGAAGTAAGCCTTTACTATGTAAATATATGACTGATACTTGTACCACACTGCTACTACTACTGTCATAACACAGCTAAGATTAGCATGCAAACTGTGTTTTACATTACATTCTGTGGCTCAAGGGCCACTCATATCTGATGTGTGAACCCCTCGTGTTTATCCAGATCCCAAACAGACGGCGAGGAACCCATGAGCGCAGAGATTGGGCCGGGGGGCCACGGTGGCGATGTGTCCCTCAGTAAGACCAGCCAGCCCTCCATCGAGGACCTCTCAGGTAGAGCATAACACACACACACACACACACACACATAGATATTCCCCTAACCACTCGTCTGGGTTGCTCTAAATGTGTATTTTCTCCCCTCCCCTCCGGTTCAGGTGAAGACCCAGAGACCAGGCGGCTGCGGACTGTTAAGAACATAGCAGACCTGCGGCAAAACCTGGAGGACACCATGTCCAGTTTACGAGGGACTCAGGTCACGCACAGGTAAACACCCTGGAGAGTTGCTCCAAATTCTCACCGTCAGGCGTTACAATCCTGCCACCTAGTGGCACTTGTGAGTACAACCACCGTTTGCAAAGTGCATCTAGCCTGATACATTTTGTAAAAAATTGGCTCGGTAATTTTTATCTAAATTCAAATGTATTTTTAATTGGTGGAGATTATGAAGAGTAAAAAAATCCAAGAGATTAAGAATCATCAAAGTGTATCAACTGACAAAATCCCACATGCATGACTGGTTCCAAACTAATGGCAGCCAATCAAGCAAAGCGCCGGGGGTTTGAGACCATGACCTAAGCCTAATGGATGATCAGCCGACTGTGTGTGTGTCGGCCTTGGAGAGATTTGACTTTGATCGCTGGCCATGCCTTTCATGTCATCTTTAATTTCTGACTCCCCTTTGAACTGGTGCCCTCCCTGTGTGTATGTGTGTGTGTGTGTGTGTGTGTGTGTGTGTGTCTGTGTGTGTGTGTGTGTGTGTCTGTGTGTGTGTGTGCATGTGCGCGTGTGTGTGTGTATGTGTGTCCAGTACAGATGCAGTAATTATGAGAGTGGCTGAGCCAGGTGTGTAAGTGCTTATTGATGAAGGCCAGGTCACTCGAAACTAGACCCTGAAGCATTACTGGATAACCACCTGATAAAACAGCCTTCATCTCCATAAACATCATTTCAGATGTCTTCTCCTCCTCCTCGGCAGCTTCGGCTACAGCAAACTGTTAGTCTCCTATAAACAGCAATCTGTCAAAACGATCATTTTATTCATGTCTTGACATTCGACCAGATATAGGTCTGGTCTATTTAATTTGTTGACTGTAATGACAAAAACATATATTTTCAATCTGTTGACACATTGAGCATGGTGTAGAATGAACAGATAGAAGACAGATAGATAGAAGAAAACAGCAGAGAGAGATGCATGGTGAGAGAGATAGAGATAGAGAGAGAGAGAGAGAGAGAGAGATGTTCTCTGTGGGAAGTGTGTCTGCTTGTGGAGACTCAAGCAGGGCATTATGATGAAATATCTGGGGTGACTCCATGTCTGGCCTCACGTTTGACCTGGCCTATAAATAACTAGCACTGCTAGCCTTTGGTAATTAAGGTCACGACTAAGTTAAACACACACTTACTCACCGTCAACAAACACACACACACACACACACTCAGACATTCATGCATATACACTTTAGTTCAAATAACCTGGTGTTGAAATACATATTTCTTGTCATCATGGGATATTATTGGTGGTGGTTTGTTTCTATGTATTACACTCTTCAACTTCCATGGCCTACACCCCCGTATACACACAGTAAGAAGACCAGGTTGACAGAAGATTGAAGGGTTAGGGTTAGGGTTAGGGGTTAGGGTTAGGGTTAGGGGTTAGGGGTTAGGGTTACACTCCAGTTCTCCGGACAGAACATAACAAATGTCAGTCAAATAAAACTGAAACTGAAAATAAATACTAATCGCTTCTTCAAATTATAATACAAATTCCTGTACTCTCCAAGGACAGGTTAGTGTAGTGCCTAGGGTGTTCCCAGCCCAAAGGTACCGGGTTCGATCCCCAATGTCCACACCACTACCTGTAGGCATCCTTCAGCCAGATGCCCCCCTAACCCCTACCTGCTCCTTAATGACCTCTAACCCCTACCTGCTTCTTAATGACCTCTAATCCCTACCTGCTCCTTAATGACACACATCTGTATTCACTGTGAGACGCTTTTGTTGATAAAAAAGCATCTGCTAATTGCCTATTAAGCAGTGCGACCCGGTCTGCTCCCGGTTAAGTCTGAGATAAGTGGCTCAGAAATGAATTCCAAGCAGCAACCTTCCATCTCCTCTCTGGGAACCTCTGTGGCATTAGCATTAGCATTAGCATTAGCCCCTCCAACCCTCTGTGTAATTATTGAATCGCCAACGTATGAGTAATTGGTTTCCCCACCAAAGCTGCCAAAAAATATACATATAGGTCTGCATTTGTGTAACTACAAGCATTTTAAGGGATTGGTGGAATGTTTTAAAGAGCCCTATGTAGCGAAGATCCCTATCTTTGTGTCTTTGCTACATGAAAACCCGCTAATTTAATATACAAATATAAAACGATTAAGCTCACAAAGTGAGTGACGGTACTATGGGCGGACAGAAGCTAGGCTAGTTAGCTAGTCTCTTCTTCACCTCTGAGGAATGGTTAGCTTTATGATAGTGTGGAGTGTGTGTTGTTGGTGGCTGGTTTAAGCAGCCTCACCTGGTCAGAGTTAGACTAATTAGACTCTGGGACTGGGTGAGGCTGCACACCTGTGGGGCATTGGCTAATCAGGCCCACAGGTTAAACCAGCCACCAGCACACACACTCGGGAGGAGCTCCAGCATGTACCACCTGCTCTGTTGCTCAGATGACTACAAACTCAACAATAAACCGGTTTCCTCATCACTGCCTGTGTCCTGCTGTGGGGGGAAGCCCTGGGAAAGCCATTGGAGATGGCATGTGGCAGGCGAGACTGCCACAAACTTGAACTTGAAGAACATTATAATTGTTAGTGCCTCACCTGGTCAGAGTTAGACTAATTAGACTCTGGGACTGGGTGAGGCTGCACACCTGTGGGGCATTGGCTAATCAGGCCCACAGGTTAAACCAGCCACCAGCACACACACTCGGGAGGAGCTCCAGCATGTACCACCTGCTCTGTTGCTCAGATGACTACAAACTCAACAATAAACCGGTTTCCTCATCACTGCCTGTGTCCTGCTGTGGGGGGAAGCCCTGGGAAAGCCATTGGAGATGGCATGTGGCAGGCGAGACTGCCACAGATAGCTAGCGTGATGTCTCCATCTGATCAGCAATATACGAACGTTAGTTAGAAACCAGGTCGAGCGACTGTAGTTTCTACCTTTTCCCTATCTGCTCTTTCCTTCCATCTTTTCCTTTATTAGTTATATGGACATAGAGAGCCAACCTTTGACCTTGTGTTTGTATCCTACTAAGAGGATGTACTCACTGTGCACCAGTCAATCATAAAGTGCCGTCAAACTTCTTACACAATCAATGTGTCACATAATTAAGTAGTATAATCAAATCGACTGTTGCTGGACAGATGTTATTCCATTCCGAGACATTGACACCTTCCATTCCATCCATCAACCGCCCTTCTATTAGTTCACTCACCCGTGAACGCCTCATGTAGTCCATCATGTCTACAGTCACATGTCATCCATCTGTCTTTCTATCTAGCTATCCATCATCCCTCTGCCCATCCATCCATCAATCCATTCAGTCATCAATCCATCCATCAATTCATCCAATCATTGATCCACCATCCATCCATTCATCCATTTCATCCAAGCCCCAGACCGGGGCTGAGCTTCTACTCTGATTGCAACATCTAACCTGCACTCATGTCTGGTTGAGTTTGTTGCCCTCCGATGTTCCACGCTTCAGCCTCGCTGACTGAATGAACCATGTGTAAATGCCTGTCTGTTCGTCTTATTCACAATGGAATTAAAATGACCAAATGACGGAGCTGACCCCTGAATCTCTTCACCTCTCCGTGTGTTAGCCGCTGGTTACACTGCTGCCCTGTACTCTGTCGAAACTCTCAGGCTTCCCCGAGTGGGACGATCACAATGGCTGGTGTATCCCAGTCCATCTGTGTTGTCTGTGTTGGGATGTAATCCCCCTGTTTGTCTGTACACAAGCCGTAACTGGGAGAGCAGCTTTAAACCCCACCGCGTTCTTTTGATGGATTAGTGTGGAAGGAACGGAGCAAGTTGAGACATTAGGCAAAAATAAAAAAAATAGGAGTCAGTTATGTAACACTGAACAAAGACAGCAATGTTCCGTAAAATACCTGACATCACCCTCAAGGCCCGTGATCTACCTTACATTACCCTCAATCTCCTCTTCAGTCACCAGCCATAACATCTGCTCCAGCCAGCGTGGAGGATGTTCTCCACAGACAACGTTTGATGGAGGGGGTTTCAGGGCTGATGTGTGCTTATAGATAGCTAACTACCTGCCCAGCTGATCAGACACCATGCTTCACTCAGAGCTGTCTCTCCATCCTCAGGCACCCACCATTACCCCAGAGACCTGAAGCGTGAAATGGGCTCGGCATGGGATTACAGCTATCTGTGATTTTCTGTGTTTTGACTGGAGACCTTTCTAGATGGGCCTTTTGCTGAGAGCTATCATCAACGGTCCAACGGTCCAGAAAGGTGTGTGTGTGTGTGTGTGAGCTGAGAGACTTCATAATGCATAGGGTAATCCAGATGAGCATTAGCCCCGTTGGCTCAGTCGCACCCCTCAGTTCCTGTGTGTGTGTGTGTGTGACTTATTAACTATCTGAATGTACTCTGCTGACTCATATCTTTAAGGAGCTGTGTGTCACTGTGCCATGTGCCAATATCATTTACATCCACATACCAGCTCTCTAGGGCCTCTTTCAAAACGTAATAATACGAAAGATTAATAAACTTCATAATGACTGTAGTATAAATAGCCTACATTGCCTGATACACCCTGGCCTAAGTGGGGTTTTTTTTACCACCAGGGGCCAAACAGTAATTCAGTAATTAATCGTAATTAATTCAGTTTTGCCACCACAGCAACCCCAGAAGGCATTAATTCAGAAGTAAGAGTCTGCTGCGTTTCTGGAATATTCTCAAGTGTCTCCTGGTACAGGATTTAACTCTGTGTCTACGCTTTTATTCAGTTTGTGCTGAAATTGCCCCCTTGCGCAGGTGAATGCATACATTTGACTGTAATACCATTTGCCCGTTACCGTTCGTATTTCTAAATCCCACACCAAAACATAGACATTGTTAATCCCCTCTGGGCTGAAAGACCAGACGTGATCAATAGATAATCATCCTGTAGTTTGAATGTGGGTTGAGGTCGTGTATCAGGTTGGGTCGTTCAGTACACGTGGGCGTTCTTGAATACGACTAAAGAAGGTTTACTCGACATTGTAGGTTTTTAACGAGATAGACGGATGGTGTTTCTATTCCCAAGGTTTTTGAGAAATACTTTGAATTAGTCGCCTCTCCCTGCTTTCTTAATTCTCCATATCGCTCTCTTTCTTACAGTGTTTTCAGAGGGCCTGAAGACTGCGATGCGTTCATCTTAACAGATCTGACACTGAGCACGAGACACAC
Organism: Trachyrincus scabrus; assembly: GCA_900303215.1. Taxonomy (NCBI): domain Eukaryota; kingdom Metazoa; phylum Chordata; class Actinopteri; order Gadiformes; family Macrouridae; genus Trachyrincus; species Trachyrincus scabrus. The sequence continues at coordinate 8,660 of OMNO01031215.1, read as the reverse complement.
AAACCAAAACTACGGGATTCTACCAATGTGTTCTTTTTGTGAACTCGGGTGTTAAAAGGCGTAGAGAGCAGTACGCTGAACGGAGCGCCGCTGTCTCTCAATAGAGCGCTCTCCCAGTGTCAGCTCTTAACTCGCCGTGAACGCTTCTTAATGGGTTTCGCACGGCCGCCTGTTTGAATATTGTTACGCAAGCACGGCCTGCCTCAAGTCCATAACAAACAGGAGAATGTGGGCTGACGCCTCCTGTCAACAACGCCTTTTTATCTTCACACTGCTACCCTGACCTATTCTCTCTGGTTACCACTTAGTCATTGAGTGACTTCAGTAGTACACGTCATTAATAAGCAGCTAGGGTGTTTCAATCCTCCTGGTCCGTGTGGCAGTGTGTGTTTCATTCCTCCTGGTCCGTGTGGCAGTGTGTGTTTCATTCCTCCTGGTCCGTGTGGCAGTGTGTGTTTCATTCCTCCTGGTCCGTGTGGCAGTGTGTGTTTCATTCCTCCTGGTCCGTGTGGCAGTGTGTGTTTCATTCCTCCTGGTCCG
>OMNO01031182.1:0-12172 GCA_900303215.1 Trachyrincus scabrus | reverse complement strand
ATGAGACAAACATATGAGTCCAACAGAACAAACGAGTGAGACAGAACAAACGAGTGAGACAGAACAAACGAGTGAGACAGAACAGAACATACGAGTCCAACAGAACAAACGAGTGAGACAGAACAAACGAGTGAGACAGAACATACGAGTGAGACAGAACAGAACATACGAGTCCAACAGAACATACGAGTGAGACAGAACAAACGAGTGAGACAGAACATACGAGTGTGACAGAACAGAACATACGAGTCCAACAGAACATACGAGTGAGACAGAACATACGAGTCCAACAGAACATACGAGTGAGACAGAACAGAACATACGAGTCCAACAGAACATACGAGTGAGACAGAACATACGAGTGAGACAGAATAGAAACACAGAGACGGCAGCAGGCAAATGTGCAACAGCGTTTTCAGAGTCCTGCCGTTTAGCATCCCTCATTCAAGTAAATATAGAAAGAAATATAAAATACGAAACTCCAAACGAAAGTAGCCAAGCTTATATCTGCCCCTCGGAAGAGAAGGGTACTATCTTCGCTTTGCTAACAAATTATGATAATGGCTGTGGTTTGAAGGGGGCGTGGTTTGTAGGATCTGCACGGTATATGTCTATGCTGCAAGGCTGCAGCTGGACCCATCTCTCGCACTACCCCTCCCGTTTGATAGTCTACTGAGAAACACACATCTGGCATTACAAATTAAATTAATAGAAATGTTCAATAAATCGAAATATTGTGTTTAAGGTCACACGTATTTGTTTTGTCACATGTAGACCATTTTTGTGGCGGCAGGTAATGCCGGCCCTTTCCACCAGCTACCACCACAAGTATATTTCAGACCTGTGGGGGTGAAACGCAACACTTCTCAATGGCGGAGGAACGTAGCAAGGAAGGAAGGAACGTAGCAAGGAAGGAAGGAACGTAGCAAGGAAGGAAGGAACGTAGTAAGGAAGGAACGTAGCAAGGAAGGGATTTTTTTGGGTTGTTTAGTTTCAAAATCTTGCTCTCTTCTGCTCCCTCTCTTTCAACTCTCAAATCTTACCTACAGCACCTTTAAGCTCCATATTGTTATGTGATGTTATTGTGATGACAGGGAGTGACAGCTCATCTTCTACAGTCAAAGGGACTGAGAGTCAAGGCGTCATGCTGAAGAAGACAAAGCTAGAGGACGTAGTGGAGTCAACTTCCTTACTGATATATATATATATATATATAAAAATTCAATTCTAAGTCATTTCAACATTCAATGTAACTGAAAATGCTTAATATTGAGCCCTGAGTATTGATTAAGGTTGGGTACCGTTCACATTTGAACCGGTACCCGACCAACGGTACTGTTTTTCGGTTCTTTACTTTCTCGGTAATAACAAAAATGTAATTTCAGTTGTAAAAAAGTCCAAACTTCTCAATTTCAACATTGTTATTTATTTAGAACATTTTACAGACAACACAAAATAACACTACTCTACTGGTCTACTCTACTACACTACTCTACTGGTCTACTCTACTACACTACACTACTGGTCTACTCTACTGGTCTACTCCACTGAACTACTACACTACTGGTCTACTCTACTACACTACTCTACTGGTCAACTCTACTGGTCAACTCTACTGAACTACTCCACTCTACTGAACTACTCTACTACACTACTCAGAAAATCAGAAGTATAACATGAATGCATGCTTTGTCTCAGAATCGATTTTCATGATTGGTTTTGACTTATTTTGAAATTAATAATCTATACCTTTCTCTGTCGTATGTCCATCGAAGCTGCCTGTATGGCAGGGTATTGTTAGATGAAGCGCTCTACCATTAAGAATAGAGCCTGACTGTTAATGCGTTCACCAGTCCGATACCGATTTCGATATTTGGAGAGAGTGCCGATCCAATCCATCAGCTGATATTATTCGTTTTGAACACTGAAAAAATTCCGTGTACTGAAATATTCAACTATAACCTGCAGCTCCATCTAAGCCTCAAGTTTGGTAACAAAGGAATTGTGACACAATTCTGACAATGAAAATAAATTGTATTAATAAAAAAGGCAGATAAGAACATATTGCAACTGCTACATTGAATCAAACTGTATTTAACAGGTAAGAAGAGGTAGTACGTTTTGACGTCCCCACTGGGGGCTTTGTGAAGAAATCCCAAACCATGCTTTTTTGTGCTCCATCTGTAAATAAAAAAAAGAGATGCTGATTGAATTAAATGACATCTTAATTATGAAGAAAGGCAAACAACTCTGCATTATAATGCTTCTACATAGTGTATGTTACTAACTGTATACATTACATTTCAATAGTTATCATATGCATAGACAACCTTGCTAATATGCTGTGTGTGATGTCTTGTCTAATAACTAGAGTGTTGTAATGTGAGCTTTTGTGACATTTGACTCTAATGTTGTATGGAAAACCATGAGTCATGGTTTATTATGCTAATAATAGCTAATGTTAGCCAGTTAGCAAGCTACAAGCTAATGATGTAGTAGACAAAAATAAAGTAAAATGATGTGGTTTTCCAGGTTTATTATTTAAAAAAGAATACATGGGGCCCATGTTTATTACGTTTCCATCATTTCATTGCATTGACTAGTTAGGAACTCACCGTGAATTCAACAGTCGGCACCGACGACTCGTCGGCACCGACTCTGTTGACTCGTCTGTACAAGCCAAGGTAAAACTGCTACGCCGCCTCCTCTGCAAAGCAACTCATGACACAGCAGATCTAAACACTGACTCCAGGAGCGCTCTGCTGGTCAAACTAGGTTATGACATCTACTTAGTAGAGGCATGGCTTTCACCTTTTTTATAGTGTCGGCCACGACGGCCAGACCAAAATGGCAATACCGATATATCTACAGAAGGCTAATATCGGCAGATATTATGGGCTGTCCGATATATCGGTTGGGCTCTAATTAGGAAGAGGCTGTTCCATCTTGTTCAGACATCAAAGATGAGGGCATGTTCCGGAAGTCCTTTAAGAAAACAGACAAAACTTTTTTTGGTTTGAGCCCACTAGAACACAGTAAGAATATGGAAGAATTGTGGTGGAATTTAAAAAACAATACAAATAATTATATGAAAAATAAAATAAACACACATCCAATGATTTTCAACTTACCAAGGAGTCTTTGTTTTTCTTTGAGGACGGGCTTGGGAGGCTAGTTTTCCTAAGCCAGACCAGCCCGTATCCTACCAGACCAGCTGGCTGCTACATTCAGCGTGTGCAAAACATCCCATCTTCATGATCTGCATCCTCTTTACTGCCACATCTATGTTTGCAGCATCTTCGACTGTAATCACAACCTCTTTGGACTTCACCCCAAAATCATCTAGAATTGGATCCATCTCCTCCGCTACAGCAGGCCATGTCTGGGAGATGTGAACTGCACGCGTATGAAGTGTACTGTACTATGTAATGTACTATGTAATGTACAGTGACCGTGAGGAAGTGGTCTTGTGCCACACTCCTCTCAATGCTAAACCAAGCTGGTATGATTGTGTTAGATGGAGAGAGAGGGTTGGGTTCAGGGTCCCTGTCAACACCCACACTATTATTATGAAAGACAATAGAAATAACTACACTGCTTCATCATTAGTAACTTTAACTTACTCCATTTCATCTCACACACATAATTACTCATTTATGCAGTGTGAAAATTGACCTAAACCATGGGGCTTCCACCATTAAGGGCAACATCCCTTTAACAATGAGGTCACTTCTCTGTGGCGCTCACTGACTCTCTGGCGGGGAGACTCTGGCCTCTCACAGGGTGACCCCTCACTGTGACACGAGGGTGAGAGTGGGACAGGGTGACCCCTCACTGTGACATGAGGGTGAGAGTGGGACAGGGTGACCCCTCACTGTGACATGAGGGTGAGAGTGGGACAGGGTGACCCCTCACTGTGACATGAGGGTGAGAGTGGGACAGGGTGACCCCTCACTGTGACATGTGGGCAGGGTGAGAGTGGGACAGGGTGACCCCTCACTGTGACACGAGGTTGAGAGCGGGACAGGGTGACCTGTCAATGAAAGCAAGAGTGTAAACAACACGACTCACAAGCTGATAACTGATAATAACAACAACAACTGTACACATACACAACAGTAATATAAACATTAACACAACATTAAGATTGATGTATGAATTACACACACATACACACACACAATATCCTATGCATGTATTTGTGTGTGTTTGTGAATGCATGCGTGTGTGTGCTACGTCACATGGGACCGTGACGTAGCACACAGCACTGTCCCATACTGTAATATTTCCCTGTAAATAGTAGGCCTATGCTATTCACGTACTATTGGTTTCATACTAAGGTTTCGGACATATTAAAAAATCTCACATATTGTTTTAGCGTACTAAATAGCATGTTGGGACTTTCGGATGCATGTTGCTAACACTAGTAAAAATGCTAAAGTCAACCAAGACCAAAAGCCCAGTTATCTCCAACAACAACTTAGGTAATTAATTACCTGAAGATGTCGACGCCTCAGTTTTGCCGTCCATGGAGGGTTGAACTTCTTCGTTGCTGAATGCAGGCATGCTAGCGGTGCTAGTAAACTTCAGGCTATCAAACACGGTACACTCCTCCGCTTTTAGATATATTTTGTGTTTGACCAGGTGCTTCCTCAGGTTAGACATGTTTCAATTTTCTCTCTATCTATCTATATATATATATATATAAACTGTTGGAGACATGTAGTCCAGCACTCACAAATGAGTAGGTTATACCAAGGAAAACTAAAGTGGAGTGCTTAAGTTCTGTACCTAAATACAGAGCATAGTTGGCAGTATGTTTCTGATACAGGCCTACCCTTGGAGTAAAATTCATTTCATACCCAAATAAATACTAAGTGAGACATCATGCATAGACCTGAGTGAGACATCATGCATATTTATAGATAATAAATGGTAGTGTGTATGTAAGAATTTGTGGACACTTTCGTTTTTTTCAACTATCCACACGTTCATATGACATTTAGTGGACTGATCAACTCATCCTACAGACACACATCCTCATACAGAGACCAGACTGATCAACTCATCCTACAGAGACACATCCTCATACAGAGACCAGACTGATCAACTCATCCTACAGACACACATCCTCATACAGAGACCAGACTGATCAACTCATCCTACAGACACACATCCTCATACAGAGACCAGACTGATCAACTCATCCTACAGAGACACACAACGACCAGGCGTCCTGGAAATGTCCCCGTTCTTTAAAAAAAAGGATTATAAAAATAAAGTAATATATTTTTATGGTTTTAAAGGTTCTAGCTTGCTCATGAATATTCATTTTGAGACAGTTGGCAATTAGTCCCGTGTCTATCTGATAGGCTGTGACACATCTATCGACTTTATACCATAAGGACCCATCATAAACAATACATAATAGATTATGTATACATTATGTATACATAACATAACATAACACAATATAGAAGCATCCTTATCGCAGCAGCCTACTTTGGCTTGAAGCTTAAAACACATTATAGAAAACCATTGGGCATGTACTGATATTTTACTACAGTAGGCCTACATTTAGCCTACCGTGATAAGAATAGGCTAACCGTAAATATGTCCATGTCGTGTGTATTCGTTTTATCTGGTGAATAAAAGAGTGTTTACTGGTATATAACGTGCTATACGTTAGCTTTAGATAGCTGCTAACTGTTTAGCAGCAGCGTGGCTATGCCGGCTAGCTCGTCCTAACGGGAACATCGTGTCACTAATCATGTGTTCACATTAACGTCTGGATTACATTCGCTGACGTGAATTATGGCATCGTTGTACCTTGTCGGCTACGTGGCTAACACATAGCTAGCACACAATAATAATGGTTGACCGCAGCTGAAATCGACATAACTTGAGTTGTTACCCGAACCTCAGGTTGTGAGCTTCTCCTGGTCGATGCTGGAGGTCTTCTGCCAGGTCGACGGTCGCCTTATAATCACTTCAATATGTGATGTGACGGTCCGATCAAGTATTGTTCAGCTTTCAGACAACGCTTCTGACTGAACGCATTTCAGCATCGGACCTTCCGACCAATAACAACATGGAGAACCTCGGAGGTCCCACCCCTCGGAGGTGATGATGGTCTCAGGACTTCATCCGGACTGCAGCTGCTCCCTCCTGTTCCTGTACCCTTCATCTACTTCATCTACGCTATTTGTGTTGGCAACTGTGGTCCAGGAAGAGTCCACACTAAGGGCTTGTGCGCAGTGTGCCTCAGAAACGGTGAAGGGTGAAAGTCAGTTGGTGCATCCCAGACCAGACCTGCGGCTTCATGGGTTAATAACGACGCTACCATTTTGAGAAGAACCTGCCACAAAATGGCGCTTTGGCTTCGACGCTGGTCCTCCGGGGGTCATTACACTGCAGTCATTCACAAGTTACACGATGTATCAATAAAGAAAACAATATATCCACCGTTTTTCAATATCAATAGCTGTAGGGTATAATGGAATAAGCCAATATGGAAGGACAATCAGTCAACATTATATTCCTCCCTTCTTAAAAGTGCCTTCATGGCTACTTCACCTCATGTAGTCTACAGCACTGTAAAGGTTGTCAAAGAGTAAACCGAAGTACTGCTGCCATTTCTCACTATAAGATGTATTCGCTACTAAGTTGTCAGTAATGCATGCCTAAAGTGTTGTGTTGTCTGCTGCAGGAGTGCAGTTAGATGTTTGTGTATGTGATATAAATGCAATATAACAACAACACAACGCTGGTTGTGTATTTGTTCAAATTGAGCCATCTTTGTGTTGAGTTTTGCTTTTCTTCTTCTTTCATCTGTGTTTGCCAAAATGTTCTTTGGTTTGGTTTTTGTTGTCAAAATAACATCTGAAATATCTTTTCCGCTATCTCCTCCCCTGCAACTTGCAAGCACAACAGCGCTTAAGTTGCAGTGAGTGTATAAGCCTTTGGTCAAAGCGCAGTACCAAACTGTTTTGTCACACCTGCTTAACCATGTGTCTGACTGCCCACATCTAGGTATGCTGCTGGATTATGGATGCCATATGTCAACTGTTACTCAACAAACTCATGCCCTCCAAGCTCATCCCAAAGCTCAGAGAACTGAGCCTCAACACTATCCTGTTCAGTTAGATCCTGGACTACCTGACAGACCCAAGAAGATACAGATGGGCAGCTCCTTCCTGTGCTGTGTCACACATTACTGAGACCACATACAGCTCCAACATTCAGTTTACTGACCACATCACAGCCCTATTAATGCCACCAATGAGACAGCCAACAGAGTGGAGATGAAAGACCTGACATCAGAGTGCAAGGACAACAACTTCAACCGCAGCAACATTAACATTTCATTGTGGACTCCAGGAGGCATCCAGGTGGATGACATGTCCCCATTGATATTAACGGCATGGTACTGGCGAGTCAAGCTGTTTCAGGTTCCTCTGGGTCAACATCAGCGGGGACCAACATCCTTGTTGTGAAGCCAATTTAAATGTTTTCAAGTCTGGGTTGGCAAAGGTTTTCATGATTTAATCAAGTTTCCAAGAAAAGTGCACTAACATGAAACGTGTCAAATCTAGCAGAACACCTAATCTGTTCAAGATTCACAGCATGCAGGCAATGCCTGCATGCTGTACTACGGTTATAGAGTCAAATAGAAATAAGGATGACTTCAGGATAAATGTCAAAAGCTGGATAAGTAACTTCTACCTTCAAGAAGTTCTGTCAGTTCCAGAGCAAACCCACCTAGATTGAATCCTAAATCCCTATAAGGGAACCCAGGCGACAACATTTACTAAACCTCCCCTGCCATTTCTCTGCATTACAAGCCAGGCTCACAAGAAGAACATATAGTCAAATGGTGGCCCTTCTCTTCAGTTTCCAAATTTGCCCCAACGAAAGGCATTTAAAGGTGGGGTATGTAAGCTTGCAAGCATTTGCTTAAAGGAATAATACAGGCATTGTATTACATAGTTATAAAACGTCCAACATCAATTTACTATTCATTCCAGGGTTTATTTTTGCGATGTGTAATATTGTACTTTATCGTTATTTGCTAAATGAATAACGTGTCCTGGTAGGCCATTACAAGATTAATTGAATTCAGCTGTGTGACAAGTTCTTTCTTTATTCTAATGAGCTGTGGCCTGGCTGCTCGTTCTAGACCACTCATGTCCAAAGATCTGGAACAACCAATGAGCTGTGGCCTGGCTGCTCGTTCTAGACCACTCATGTCCAAAGATCTGGAACAACCAATGAGCTGTGGCCTGGCTGCTCGTTCTAGACCACTCATGTCCAAAGATCTGGAACAACCAATGAGCTGTGGCCTGGCTGCTCGTTCTAGACCACTCATGTCCAAAGATCTGGAACAACCAATGAGCTGTGGCCTGGCTGCTCGTTCTAGACCACTCATGTCCAAAGAGCTGGAACAACCAATGAGCTGTGGCTTGGCTGCTCGTTCTAGACCACTCATGTCCAAAGAGCTGGAACAACCAATGAGCAACGGCACAGCAAAGCTCATGCTCCAACAATGAATGTATTAAAAGAGCCATGGAACTGACTGGCATTACTTCACAATGGGAGCGACAGCAAGACAACCAAATTCCCATTCCACTTTTGGCTATAACAGCTTACACTGCCAAAATAGCCATAAAGATACCCAGAGCAAATTCTATGTAAACAAGGCAAGGCATCTGAACATTCAACAAACATCAAATGACAAAAAGGTTCACAACGTTGATTATTTATGCAGCATTATGGTACTGAACCACTATGTTCAGAGTTTCTCGTACAGTATAGCGTTATCGAACCACAGGTTCTTGAAGATTACCTCTAAAACGGTCTGACATTTATACTGTGAAGACATGGATTACAATTAAGACATAAATGTGTGTGATTGTTTTTATCAGTGAGCTGATAGTCGGCCATCTATAGAATTAAACTCTTCGGTGTCTCCTTGTGTACTTTCATGTAGAGCCAGATGAGAGAGGCGTGGCGGGCACAGCCGAGAGATGCAATAGGACCAATAGGACAAATAGGACCAATAGGAACAGTCTTTCCGAATTTCAAATGAGCCAAGCTTGGTTGATGGTTTCACTGGGGATATCAGCAATTTTAAGCTAAATCATTTTAATGATCAAATCCCATTTGATTCAAGAGGTTACTGTTGAGTATGTTATGTTAGCCTTTCACAACAATTTATATCAGTTGTGATATTGATAGTGTTTTTTCTGCTCAAAACCAAAGGTGCATATTTAAGACATGATGATTGACCAATAAATCGGCTGTCTGCAGTAGGCCAGAAGCTAAAATCGGCATAGGTACTTTGGCACAGTTAGTTGGCAGTGGAACAAGGAAAACTAAGCGCAAGTAAGAGCACAAGACTGGTCCTGTCTAGCACAATTGGTAGCATGGCGTTAAGTATGTGTAAAATGTCGAAGTGGAGTCCTTCAGTCATCTTAATGTAGGCTAGTAATGTCAGCAATGGCATTACATACACCTGAGTTAGTTCATGAAGCAACTGCCTGATATATCAGTCCTTATCTCGTCCAGGACAGATACATTCCTACGTTTTTTCATGCGGTTTCACAATTTAGCCGTGGACCACCTTGGCCCACACATTCCTGTGCTTCTCACACCTGCTCAGTGTCTTTGACTGTGCAACATGTTCTTATTCCTGTGCTTCTCCTTTGTCGAGTTGCTGGGCAGGTTACAAGGTTTATGCAGACAGTTTTACTCTTCGTTTTATAAAACATTAGGGGGGGATATTGGATTATTTACAACAAAAAGCACCAAAAGTACCAAACAACTTGTACAACTTGTAAAATCTGTGTTCAGGCATTCTAAACCTGCACTATGCAAGTTTTCCCATTAGCAACCTCTAGTGGTTTGAGTTGTCGCTATAGTTTCAGCTGTCGTCTGGGGGGAGAGGGGGGTTACACAGTGCAGGTTTAACAGAGGACTGCATGCTGCTCAAGTACTTAAAGGAAGAACACAGCCTAAAACAGCCTAGCACCCCAGGTCCTATTTGACCGTTTCTATGTCATTTCACTTTGTCGCGGCTACACTTGATTTCTGTAGACGCTGCTACGTCACACATTACATCACAGTCATTTAGCAGACGCTTTCATCCAAAGCGACTTCCAATAAGTGCATTCAACATAGGTAGGCAAGAAAACTACTAGTCACCAGAAATCGTAAGTGCATTTCCTTCCTGAACAAGCAACTAAGAGCATAACTAGTGTTACCATTTACCATTTACCATACCGTTTACCATTTTTATTTACCGTAATAATATTTATTATTTGCCGTAATGCTGCAATGCTCTCACGCTCGGTGTGAGTTGGTAATATTACACCTCCATCGTGTGATAAAGGAAGATACATCTGAATCCACGGTTTTTAAGGTGAGGGTCAGCGGCGGTATTGTTTAACAAGTTCAATCTATTTCAAAAGCAGCTCCCACCAAAACACAGCAAGGTCACGGGCATCAGAGAGAGGGAGAGAGGCTCTGTTAACTTTCCTTTGTGCTTCGAAGTGTTTTGATCTCACTTCACTTTGGACAATTTAAGTGTGGAAGGCCCAAGGCAATCCCATAAGGCACAATTATTCTCCAGAGTGATAACATCTCTGAGAAGAGAAAGGCTGGAGAGAGAGAGCTTGAGAGGTAGAGAGAGGGAGAGAGATTAAGAAGTAGAGCGAGAGAGAGAGATTGAGAAGTAGAGAGAGAGAGAGAGAGAGAGAGAGAGAGGCGGAGTAGCGAAAGGAGGGAGAGAGAGATAAAGATATATATATATATATATATAGAGAGAGAGAGAGAGAGAGAGAGACACACAGAGAGAGAGAGAGAGATATGTCGAGATTAAAATAGCTTGTCTAATACAAGCTGGCTCCTGATCAAAAGACAATGTTTCTGGCAGGCGGCGGCGTGTGCCAGCATGAAACCCAACGGAGAATAAGTCATTAACGCCCCCTTTGACACACAGCTCCCTGTGTCCACGGTGTGCTGAGACTGCCAGGGGTGTAGGCCTTCTATCCTCACCGCAGCCAGTGTTAGCGCCTTGCTAACGCTAGTGGGGATGTGCTAGCCAGGATATGATGAACCACAACGGGCAGGAGACGGAGCGAACACTGCCGAGACACAGCATGGTGTGTGTGTGTGGAGCTCCGTCTGTGGTTGATGTTCACGGCCGTGTCCGAGAGAGGCTTAAGCTTCTGGGACACCGCGGTGTGTGACGCGTTTCCTATACAACATCGATCATTATACGGCTCATACTCAACCACGTATACTAGCTTAAAAATAAGTATGACAAAGTTGGTGTCGTTTTTCAAATGTTGGTGTTCGAGTTCGAGCTGGGGGTTCACTTACACTTGTCCTATAATAAACCACATCATAAATATTTGTGTTCATAACAGTTTTTATTTTATTTTATATATTTCCATTTCCTTTTTTTATGTACTTGTCTTGCGGGTCTTCGTATTACAGTACAAAAAGTAGTTTTGTGATTTAAATATTCCACATAAAACTCAAAAGAGAACTGACCATAACACACTTTGATTCATTCAGTAGTAGTCCATTATACTTCAATATTGTGTTATTTATGTTTGATCATGACTTTGATGAATCGTTAATCCTGCTCCGTATCGATGGAAGTGATTCGTTTGTATTTCTCTTCACATTGAAGGTTAACATTGAGATAAATATCTAACCATGATGCATGGTGAGGTCATACATAGCTCTGAGCTGAGGATCCACGTCTAATGATCAGAATATCCACTTTCACCTCTGTTGGCTAAAGTAATTACCACAAAGCCATTTCAGAGAGAGAGAGAGGAGAGACAGAGAGAGAGGAGGAGTGAGGAGAGACAGAGAGAGAGGAGGAGTGAGGAAGGTAGAGAGAGAGAGAGAGGGAGAGGAAGGTGTAGAGAGACAGAGAGAGGGAGAGGAAGGTGGAGAGAGAGAGGGAGAGAGAGAGAGAGAGAGAGAGAGAGAGAGAGAGAGGGGGGGAGAGAGAGAGAGAGAGAGAGAGAGAGAGAGAGAGAGAGAGAGAGAGAGAGAGAGAGAGAGAGGAAGGTGGAGAGAGAGAGAGGCAGAGGAAGGTGGAGAGAGAGAGAGGGAGAGGGAGAGGAAGGTGGAGAGAGACAGAGAGAGGAGGAGT